>JBBPBX010111200.1:0-10763 GCA_038048925.1 Garcialebias charrua | reverse complement strand
TTGGATGTAACTGGGACCTTGTGTACATAATCTCGTTTTCATCTCATGTACCACATGCGGTGCAAATGACAATAAAGACTCTCTGACTCTGACTCTGATATTGCTGTGCACAAAATAACCAAATAAAATATTTTACCATTTGTGTATTTTGCAACACGTAGCTGACAACTTTAAAGAAATTGTGCCACCTTTACATCCAGATTCATTTAAAAACGTCAGCACCCAGTGTTGGCTTGTCCTCTATCTGCCCCCTCTCTGCTTGGTCTGCACATGATAGCTCAACACAGACACACCCATCCATTTCAGCCACGGGGAGTGACATGAGCGCTGCTTGCATCAGATTGCACTTATTTTTGATGCACAATCTAAATTTGATAGAAAGAAAAACAAAATGTTTCCTCAGTGAGATCCAGGTCTTAGATGACCAGTCCCTCAATTAAAGTGCAAGAACGTTATCAAGAACAAACAATGTACAAACATGGCATTTGTAAATCATTTGATGCTTTACTGATGATCATTGCATCCTTTTGTTTCCACTAAACCAGGGGTCTGCAAGATTCTAGAGCACATATGTCAAACTCAAGGCCCAGGGGCCAAATGTGGCCCTCATTGACATCTTATCTGTCCCCCAAGATTATATTTTAAATGTAAACTACTTTTTTCACTTTATTATGATGTCAAAAGTGCAACAGAGAATGTCCAAATGAGACCAATCAAACTCTTTTTGAGGAACCTGCAACCAAGAAAAGATGTTGGGTATTTAACTTAAGTTAATGTAGATTCTGAAACTGGCTCTTTATACGCACAACAAAAATGACTGGTTTTACCAATTTTCCCATAATTTCCTTTGCAAATATTCAACCTGTATTTAGGCAGGTTAATCCCATTGAGCCTCGAGGACTCATTTACAAGAGAGACCTGGAAATATGTGGATACTAGTACTGTACTCATGCACAGAGTACCCGTAACTTATACTCACGATAACTTTATGCTTTATTTCTTCAAAGTAGGATACTTCATTTAGCCACAATAAAAATAAATCACATATGCCTGCACAGTTCAATGTTTACCAGTAAGTTGTTTAAAAATGGGCAAAAATAATACATGTACAGTACTGTACAGTATTCTTCTTTACAAGAATCCAGTCTTCTGTGATGGACTGGAGACCTGTCCAGGGTGTCCCCCGCCTCTCACACAGTGATAACTGGATATGGGCACCATGACCCAAAAAGGAAGAAGCAGGTAAAGATGATGGATGGATGGATGGACGGACGGACGGACGGACGGATGGAAACCAGTCCTTTTTTTTGTCTCAAAATGTAAAAATATTGATAAAAGTTAACAATCATTGGATGTTTTTAGTTTTATAATTTCACGCCTAGTGGCCAGAAAAGCCCTGTCTAACAAACTTAAGGAGGCCCAGGGGCCACTAGTTGATAATGACATCTGTAATAGGTTTTGTCGCTCTGGACACATTTAATATAGTGAACGAAGAGGCAGAAATGGCTCTTTTTTAATCGTGAAGGTTGCAGACCCCTGCATTAAATGAAATAAAAATGTATGTTTGTGTTTGCTTGCTACAACTACTTTCCCTGGTCCGCAATGGGAGAAGGTGCAGCAATAATTACTTCAGAAGATAATTATGGTGGCTGTGGCGTAGTGGTAATGGCAGTCGTCCCCTGGTCGGAAGGTTGGCAGTTCGAATCCTGGTTCCGCACACCATGTGTGGTTATGTCCTTGGGCAAGACAGTTAACCCCGAGTTGCTCCCGGTAGGACTGAAAAGCGCCTTGCATGGCAGTCTGCCGCTACCGGTGTATGAATGGGTGGATGGTTGGTATTGTAAAGCGCTTTGGGGCTCCTCATAGGGGGCTGGAAAGCGCTATATAAATAAGCTCCATTTACCATTACCATTTACCATGATGGGTTAAATTTGTTCATCTCTACATGTCACTCAGCAGACTGAGTGACAGCTCTGTTCATCAGGCAGTCAGGATGCTAAACTCTCTGCCTGCTCTGCCTCCCCTCCCACTTGTACTGCCTTAACACTAAAAACTTTCACACATTACCACACAACACAAAGATTTTAACACTGGACTCTGTGTCATCAAAACGAGTTATTCACTCAACTCACGGTCATGTGCTTATTCAGTTTGCACTACTTCTTATATTTGCACTAATGTTTGTATTACATTACTGCCTATAGTCATACTACTGTTTACATTCACTGTTTACATTTATTACTACTGTTTACATTCATTACTACTGTTTACATTTATTACTACTGTTTACATTTACACTACTTTTTATATCTACACTACTGCTGATATATATATTATTTCTTTACTAGCCTTATTGCAGCACGGTGGCACAACTGGTAGAGCTGCTGCCTCTCAGCGAGAAGGTTGCCGGTTCAAATCCCGGTCCGGGGCCTTTCTGGGTGGAGTTTGCATGTTCTCCCCGTGCATGCGTGGGTTTCCTCCGGGTACTCCGGTTTCCTCCCACAGACCAAAAAACATGCATGTTAGGCTGATTGGTGACTCTAAATTGACCCTAGGTGTGAGTGTGAGAGTGGATGGTTGTTTGGTGTGAGTGAGACAGGTCCCTCTTGTAAATGAGTCCCCGTGACTCAACGAGGCTAGCCTGTATAAATAAAGGTTGAATGAATGAATGAAAATTGCATATGCCACTTTACCTCTATACCAATATCAGCTACCTCATACATACACTGTGTACATTAATTGCATATGCTGCTTTGTCACTCTATTACAAATGTCAATGCCAGAACTTTCATTTTATTTTATAGATATACTTTTTACACTTTTATACTACTATGCAAAAAACTCAGGACAGTATTACACTTTTTATTATTTCATTTTATGCTTATGTTTATTAAATGTTTAGTGTTTTAGTGTTGGTGTAACTTTTCATACTTTCATACTACTACTATGCAAAAACTACTATGCAAAAACTCAGGACAGTATTACACTTTTATTATTTCATTTTATGCTTATGTTTATTAAATGTTTCAGTGTTTTAGTGTTTAAATGTTTACTGTTGCACCGAGGGACTGAGAGAAACGCAATTTCAATCCTGTATATGTCCTGAACATATTGCAGTTTTGACAATAAAGTTGACTTTGACGACTTTGACTAAAGCTTTTTCTGTTGAAATGTTCTAGAAATACATGTATAACATATTTTGTAATCAACAAAGTTCATGCTCAGTCATCCAGGTACCAAATCCAATAATTCTAAGTCGGGTCATCTGGACAGTTTATTTTTTTATAGAAACGTTTCACCCTCCATCCTGTGGCTGCCTGCCTGGGAGGAGTCGACGAGGGACAGGATGGCCCCCAGAAACCATCTTAGCTCCAGCAAACTGGTTGGTCCACTTAAGGAGTTTACTGCTTGGTGGGGAAACAGTTTGCTGGAACTCCTCTAACTAATGAAGCCCTCCGGATAGAGGGAGAAACGTTTCTACTAAAAAAATAAACTGTCCAGATGACCCGACTTAGAATTATTGGATATTTTGTAATCCATCCATCCATCATCTTAACCTGCTTTTTCCTTTTTGGGTCATGGGGGTCACTGGTGCCCATGTCCAGCAGTCACTGTGTGAGAGGTGTGGGACAGGGACACCCTGGACAGGTCTCCAGTCCATCACAGGGACACATAGAGACAAATGAGACAAAAAACATTCACTCTCTCACTCACACCTAGGGACAATTTAGAGTTACCAATCAGTCTAACATACATGTTTTTGGTCTGTGGGAGGAAACCGGAGTACCCGGAGAAAACCTATGCATGCACAGAGAGAACATGCAAACTCCACCCAGAAAGGTCCCCTACCAGGATTTGATCTGGCACCTTCTCGCTGAGAGGCAACAGCTCTACCAACTGAGCTACCGTGCTACCCACATTTTCTAATCAAATTGTAAACAGCAACAAGATATTGTTCACTTTTTTAAATTATGTTTTTGTAGATATCTGAGCACTAGAGGACAAACTGTAACATCTGTGCCATGCCTGGTTTTTTTTATGAAGGCATCAGTGCAGCAGGTTGCTCCTCTTCTTTTTCGTCTTTTAAGAAGCAATTACTAACAGCTCTCAGGAGACAGTAAATAGTTGTATTCCATGCTATTAAATGGGCAGCTTTTCTTCTATATGCAGAAATTACTTCATTTAAAGGAGAAAGGAAATCAAATCTAAAAAAATCTATATAACAAAAATGTAATTTAGTAAACAACACACAAACACTTTGTATGCTTTTTTCAAGTCAGTAGCTTAAAGAAATAGTTTTTTTAAGTTTTTCCAGCAAAATTCCGAAGTGAATTAATTTCTGGAGGTCAGGAAGGAAATGACGCATATTTGAAGGAAATGACGCATATTTGTTCTCTGCGCTACTTTCTAAATAACACTGAAGCTACAAACCCGTCTTTTAAAATGGAAGCAGAAGACTTTTTTGAATCCGAAGAAATGCAGGAACACCTAGTGTGGGTAATGGATTTACAACCATATCAGTTTGAACCTGAACCGACAACTGGATCTCAGAATTCTGACAAGCCCAATGACAGTTTGCAACGTGGAATGGTAAGAATTGATTCCCTGACTTCCATTAAAATTTAACTACAGAAACGCCTAAAAAATTTGTTAGCTGACTTTTTTTAAGAGTGCGTCTCAGTTTAATTTTTGTCAATAAATGATTACAAATCAGCTTATTTTAGCACGTAAATAACATCAGAAAAGCGTTCAATACAAGATCAACTGGACTTTATTTGTTACAGAAGACGTTTCGACCTCTCTCCAGAGGGCTTTATCAATATGAATTAATAAAGCCCTCTGGAGAGAGGTCGAAACGTCTTCTGTAACAAATAAAAGTCCAGTTGATCTTGTATTGAACGCTTTTCTGATTTTATCATGTCCTGGACGACTGAGAATCTTCACCAGCACGTAAATAACACCGAGCGCGCACCCGTAGACAGCATTTCCGCTTTTCAGCACGAGCTGACTTTCATTAAAATTTAACTACAGAAACGCCTAAAAAAATATTTGTTAGCTGACTTTTTTAAGGAGTGTCTCAGTTTAATTTTTGTTAATAAATGATTACAAATCAGCTTATTTTAGCACGTAAATAACACGAAGCGCGCACCCATAAACAGCATTTCCGCTTTTCAGCGCGAGCTGACTTTCATTAAAATTTAACTACAGAAACGCCAAAAAAAATTGTTAGCTGACTTTTTTTAAGAGTGTGTCTCAGTTTAATTTTTGTTAATAAATGATTACAAATCAGCTTATTTTAGCACGTAAATAACACCAAGCGCTCACCCGTACATATCTCTGGAACTGCTCATTTTAGGAGGATCTAAGTATCAAATTGTTTTTTTTTTTTTTTACAAATCAGCAATGTAAAAAAGGTGTTGAGGTAATTATGACCAAATGTAACTTAATTGTCAGTTTGATGTGATGAAATGTTTTTTGTTTACAATATAAATGAAGCTACACAATACTGTATGAGGGACAACCGTGGCCCGACCTACGTCATACCTGGGAGCGAGAGCAGGCGGGGGGAGGGGTGTCAAAAACACCGGATGTGATTTTTTTCCACTTTGCAAATGCTAAATTTGAGTTAGGATGAAATTTTTGACTTGTGAAAATTTCTCAACAAGCTTATTTTATGCTTTTCATTAGACTACTATTAGCTTAAAAACACTTTTCATTTCTCCTTTAAATGTTGGCAAACTGCAAAACACTTCGTTGTCAGCACAGTTTGAGGCTCATATCACCCTTTGCAAGGTCTTGAGCCTTATTGTTTGAAATAAATAGCAAGGCTTTCATTTTTGTTAACACCACCACAGCTGGTGAAATTATGTAACTAAAGCTTAATTTATGCTTCCACACTGTGGAAGTATGGTCTGCATTTCTGTGGTGTGTTATGTTTCTTTCTGTGTGTCGAACAATAGTGATGGAGAACAGAAGCTGCTGTGCAACTCTGTCTGTAATTACTTGACCACTAAATAACTGGTAAAAAGCAGTCATTCTGAGGTTACCACAACACAAAACAGCATAAACGCAGAGTTCTTGTTAGTGTTAAAATCAGACTTGTAGAGTCAAATATATTTAGCATTTCTGCCCCACACAAGTATTACATTAAAGTAAAATAACATGCTGTTTAACAAAGGCTCACAAATAGAACAAATCACAAGTGCACACTAACTTTGTAGAACCAGCAGAGGTTGATTGATTTGAAATCAAGAACTAAATTGAACTCAATTTGGGAATATCACAAATAGTTTTTGTAAAATATTAAAACTGACAGGGTTTGATACAAAACCAACTGCAGAAATTAATCTAGCTGTTTGCTAATCAAACACTCAACTTATAATTCATCTTACTGTAGTCTGGTGCGTTTTTAAGGATTTGAAAGCATACAAGTTCTGGGGGGAGTTTGCATGTTCTCTCCGTGCATGCGTGGGTTTTCTCCAGGAACTCCAGTTTCCTCCCACAGACAAAAAACATGCATGTTAGACTTATTGCCATGGTAACTCTAAATTGTCCCTAGGTGTGAGTGAGAGAGTGAATTATTTATTAGTACTGTATTAGTGTATTAGCATATTTCTTAGCTCATATTTTAGATCTTATTACTGTTTTTCTTTTACAATTTATACTTTTGTTGGATGTAACTGGGACCCTGTGTACACAATTTCATTCCACCACATGTGCCACATATGATGAGAATGACCATTAAGAAACCTTGACCTTGAATGGTTGTTTGTCTTGTTTGTCTCTATGTGTCCCTGTGATGGACTGGAGAACTGTCCAGGGTGTCCCCCGCCTCTCGCACAGTGGTAAATGGACATGGGCACATGTGACCCCTGGGACCCAAAAAGGAAGAAGCGGGTGAAAGATGATGGATGGATGGATGGATGGATGGATGGCTGGATGGATGGATGGATGGATGGATGGATGGATGGATGGATGGATGGGTGGGTGGATGGGTGGGTGGGAGTTTGACATAGGTGCTTCGTTGCTAGGAATGTGCGATATGGCCTAAAATTCATATCACGATATGTATTGTGAAGGGTGGCGATAACGATATATATTGTGATATGTTTTTGGTATAAAAATTGCAATAGAAATGAAAAAAAAAAGCATAGGGTGTCCTTTTGCCATAATTTATTTTGAAAACTGCTACACCACAAAATAATCTCTATTAAAGGGGACCACACATACAAAATTCACTTTTTAATGTTTTTTTTACTGAACTTTGGGTATGTACTTCATAAAAAACAGTCCTAGTGCTAAAAAAATGCACCCAGTGGTTTATTTACTCTAAGTATATTTATTTATCTTTGATAGAAACACTCCGATTGCACTTCCTGCGGTTTGTGACGTCACAAACCGTAGCCACAACCCACACCAAACCTGAGTCCAGCCCCTCAACTAGCAACCCCTGGTGCGGCTCAACCCACTTCAGTATAAAAAACGTCACCGTTGCCGAGCAGTTTTGGAGCTGACCTGGCGGTCATTTATTTATTTATTCATTTATTTAGCCCCCGGGGGGGCTATGGGCTCAGCCCTGCTCCAGCCAGCAGCACATCTTGAGTAAAACCAGAATGTTTTATTACCTTGTTTGAATGAACTCTGTCTCGTTGAAACTGTGCACACACACTCTCGCGGTTTGGACTTGTTTCTTATATGATGAAGGACTGCTTTTGCACAACTGTCAGTTTGGTTGAGCGGTTACGACACTTGAACGCCACGCAGGAGAGCGGAGTTCGCATCCTGTCAACGGCATCTTTTTTTCCCCCTTTTTTTTAAAGCCTTTTGTTTCGGTGAAATCGGGGTGAGACTAGATATATACATCGACATAATAATACTTTATAATTGTTATTTTTACGTTTTAGTTCAATTTTTTGTGTAATAGCGATCGCTCCCAACGCGCAGCCGGCAGAAAACTGTGCACACACAACACTCTCTCGCGGGGCGACAGTCTGTACCATCAAGCACCACTGATCGATATATTTTCAGATTAGCAACTTATTTATTTTAATAATACCTTTCACTTCATCAAAATCTAATCAAAACTCCAGCGTTCTAAAAGTAGGTGGTTGTATGTATTTCTTATACGATGAAGGACTGCTGTTGTTCAACTGAACCTGTAGGTCAGTGAGTTAATACACTGGTGTCGCACCCAAATGACCGGGGTTCGCGTCCCGGCCACGGCATCTTTTTTTTTTTTTCTTTCGGAGAGATCGGGCTGCAGTTAGCTGCTGGCTTTTGAGGACAGTGTGGGTCCGGTCCGGTCAGAGGTTAGGTTGCCTCATACGGATAAATTAACTGGAAACACTCTGTGAAGTTTGCGTTTGTCTGGATTGGATGTGCAACCGTGGACCAAAGCGCCGCATGCAACTAGCAGGAGCTACGCGGGCTGTTTGTTACCGAAGGAGGAGGAAGAGCTCGGATTCGGGAGGGCATGATAATAGGAGCAGCTAATGGCGGCGCACACAAACAGCTTTCAGTAAGTTATCTTTTAAGCTAGCACTAACAGTAAGTAAAACGAGTAATAAAAAAAGGCTAATTTTAAAACAACAACAGATTTGAGATACTGGCAGTTACAGAGGGCGGAGACAGAGTTTTGACGGGCGTGGACTTCAGAGCTCATTATCATAAACAGCTCGTTTAGAACGGAAGTTAGAAATGGCAGAATTAAAAAGGGTATAATTTATTATCTAAGAATTATTTTTTGTATTAAATTGAATGAACGGGGTCTGGATAGCACACAGACATACCATAAAAATTAAAAAAACCAATATGTGGTCCCCTTTAAGAAAATTTCACTACTAGGTCCAGAGTTTTTAAATAATTAACAACTCAAGCATTAGGCTTCTTTCTTGCAGCGCAAAACAGTGCAAAATATAAAAATATCTTGTGTAGTTTTAGCCATAAGTTTTAAACTAAAGAATATGTTGTTAACTCTTAAGTTTCCAATATTGTCACTTAAGAAACGAACAGCAGAGCAGCATTTTACACTGAAAACACTTCACCCTCCAACCCTCTAGAGGGCGTCTCCTTCAGCTTTAAGGAGAGCTGACAAGGCGACCAGAAGAAGAACCAGTTTCCTCTGTGGCTTTGACCAGAGGGTCTCGCAGTAAAATCACACAACACAGCGTTCTATTCACAGATCAGAGGGCAGGTTTCTCTAAAGCTGACCAACGCTTACTTTAACTTTCGACACACACAAAAAAAAACTTTCGACGGAACGCAGCGTTTTGCGCATGCGTCCGAATAAGGCAAAACTACGGCAAGCCGGACGAAGTTAGCATATAGCTTCTCGAAGCTTAGCACTCGAAGAAAAGACTTTAACAACACTTATGCACAGTTTTAAACTAAAAAAAGTTAAGATTAAATCTGACAACTCTAATTTAAAGCTGACCAACGCTTACTTTAACTTTCGACAAAAAAAAAAAAACTTTCGTCGGAACGCAACGTTTTGCACATGCGTCCGAATATGGCAACACAAGCCGGACGAAGTTAGCTTGTAGCTTAGCACTCGAAGAAAATACTTTTAACACCACTTACGCACAGTTTTCAACACAAAAAAGTATCGATTAACTCTGACAACTTTGATTGTACACTTCAACACCACTTATGCACAGTTTTAAACTAAAAAAAAGTAAAGATTAAATCGGATAAACTGTGATTTTCTGCGGTTAGCCGGTAGAAGACATATCTCTACCGTAGGCTAAATTTATATCGTTTATACCGTGTACCGGTTATACCGCGCATCCCTATTCGTTGCTGCACTGAGTCTGAGGTTTTACAAATTGCTGAGCCTGCATCTCACCAGGTAGCAAGTAAATGGTGACAAATTGCAAACAACAGTCACCAAAGAGTTTCCAAAATGTCTCAAATCGTTTGAGGGTTCTCAGTTTCTTTGCATGAATGACAAATATTCACATTTGAGTTGCATGAACTTGAAATAGTCACAGAATCCTGCAAGCGCCCCAATTTAGTTTCCATGAGCCTGAATTATAAGCAAGGATTTGTGTAATTTATCATAATTTTCTGTCTCCAACTATCATAGTTGCCAATAGTCGCAGACCAGAGAGAAGCCTGCTGACACACCCACAATTACAGTACATAATGATGTCCTGTGGTCCAGAAACCAGAAATGTATCCCTAAATAGGATGGGACATCAAATGGTTGTCATAAATATGAATGCATTTTTGGAAAGAAAACATTTATCTAGCAACAAAACAAAAAAATCATGCTGCTGAGATGAACAGTTGTTAAAATATTTGCATGCACAGTAACAGGAAGTGAAGACAAAGTGGAACGCCTGCATGTAAACAACGTATTGCTACAAAGACTAACAACACAGACAGCAGAGAAGAATCTGAAGTTTCTTAAGAAGATTTCGAGTCAATACTCACGAGAGAGAGAGAGAGAGAGAGAGCGAGAGAGAGAGAGAGAGAGGGATGACGAAACATCAGTTCAAATAAGATTGTTTCAATAAACAAAGACCAGAGAGTTCCCCTTTTGAAAGGGTTTGTCTTTGATGTCACTTCCTGTTTCACTTTAAGTTCAAAATATTCCATTATTGTAACAAAATTGGTAAAATGTGTATTTAGCCCAATTGATTAAATATTAAGATGTTTACGGTACTTCCACTTTCTGTATCTGCAGGTCAGGATATGCATGCCACAGACATTTTAAACTATAGAAACAGAAACGTCATTCCAAGTTCCAAGGCTTTAAATTA
>JBBPBX010111199.1:0-10763 GCA_038048925.1 Garcialebias charrua | reverse complement strand
CCCATTGTGTAAAACTAAGACCGTTTTTAACCAGTATAAACATACATTTATTATGGCGTTGCATACAAACGGCAAAAAATTATGCTAAACACTTTGAAAAACATAGCCACTCTAACAAATAAAGATACATTTTGCATATTAATACTGATTAATCCCATTAAACCTCTGGGACTCATTTGAGATCTGAATTTTAAACGAAGAGTGATGAGAACAATTGATAACGACAACAACAGACAATCATAAAGGATGCGCACGAATTGAAAAATAAACTAAAAAATTACACAGCTAAACGTGCTAAGAGAGATGAGGTGATCAAGAAAGTAAAGAGGAAGTTGATGCAGGAGAGAGCAAACAGGAAGTCGAGACAGAAGATGCACAAGGAAGTCCGGGCCCCAAAAAGAGAGGGGGCCACAGAGGGTTTGTGGAAGTGTCAGAGGGAAGATGAGGAAGGCGAGGTGGAAGTGAGAGGAACTGGATGTTTTTATAGCAGTCGCATAGGATGTTGATAAAACACGGAATATATTTGGATTTAATGCAAAACAAATGGGAAGTAGAGAATGTATTACCGGTATACTACATTGAATTACAATTATTGACTATTTAAACTTTTATGATAAGCTTGATAATTTAAATTAACAACCATAATCAGATCAAAATTAAGTTTAGGCATTTTAGGATAACAAGTCTTAGAAAAATTTAGCATTTTAGGATAACAAGTCTTAGAATAATTTAGCAGAAATTTATTTTTAGACTTGCCAGTAAATTCTGTCTTTTAAAAGTTTAACTAAATTGATAAAACTTTGACACTTATAAAGAATAAAAAAATATATATATTCTTGTCAAATAGAGACTTGACTGGATTGTAAGTTGAAACGCTCAGTTTAAATTCATCATTTTAAAACGATTTTTGCATACATTGAAAATGTTTTATCAATTTTAAAGAGCTGTTGCACAGTTAAGTAGATTTTAAGAGCTGTTTCCTTTAATGAGTTATATAATGTGACTGTAATGCTTAATGATAAATATGCTTTGTTAGAAGTAACTTTTCAGCAAGTAGGTTAAATACGCACATGAATCCAACCAACTCGCCAGGAGTGAAAGACACATTTCACTGTTAAAGCCTAATTTTGATATTGTTTCGCATAAATTATGACCATTAGAGACAAAAAGAGGTCTGGTACATTTGAACAGGAATTGGAATAACATATCATTTGACCATACAATGCATAGGCTTTGACAGCAGTAAGAGTTGTTTTTATTCAAACAGATTGGGGCTGTGTATACAGTAATAATAATATGGAAGATTAAAACGGAGCCCATGCTTTAACTTTTGATAAGTAAACCACTGACAAGTGGTAAAATTTCTAGTTTCAGGTTAAATTGACAATTTTACTCATACGTAAATTAATGATTTTAGATCTATTATGCAGATCAGATTAAAAGGATGCCTCTGTTGAAAATTCACTTTTATGTAAATGAACATTTTAAAATTCCATTGTGCAAACCAGACTTGCAGAGGTGGCTCTATTCAAGGTAATTGCTTATAGAAATAACATGATTACTTTGAACCTGGTTTGTTAAGGATTTTTACATTTTTCTATTTTTCTCATTTTTTTCTTAGAAGCGGCATCACGGTGTTTGTGGAGCGGAAACCGTAAGTCTGAAAGACCTCACGACACTTTGCAGAAACACATGGTTAGTAGTACATATATTACGATAGGGTCATGTCAAAGAACACATGCAGCGTCTGAATTTTTGAATCACAAACTACTGTGGTTATTGATTGGATTGGATCAGATTTGATATTAAGGGCATGTCCAGAAGCTGGCTCACTGACTTCACCGAGAACACCAAGGCTGGACTCCCAGGCTGCCCTGCTCAAAATAAACATTCGAGGGGCTTAAAGAACTATGGCACTGAACGAGGGCTGTGCACTGGACTTTTCTCTGAACAAAAGACACCACAAAGACTTTCACAAAGAACTGTCAGAACACGGTCATCAAACACAAATGACCAGTATATGCGGTCCGGGTGTGATGGATCGATGATGAACAAAGATCTCACCCAGGAGCAAAGATCTCGCCCAGAAACAAAGATCTCACTGGATGCTGTGACAAGAGGGAGCTGAACAGGTTCTCCAGAAAGACAAAGAGAACAGGTCTTGAAGTCAACCACGCCAACTGTCCAGCTGAAGGTCATGCCCCCCGTATAGATCTGTGAAGATCTGTCAATGATCCTGGTATCGTGTTTCAAAACTGCAGTCTGCTATGATTAATTTTATTTAATGAAACACATTCTCATGATATGGCTTGCTAGACAAGCAAGGCCACAGAATTTGTAGTTTATATTGTACTATGTGGGTCTGACGACTTATTTTTCCGTTTCCTGTAACTCCGTGATGAAACAGAGATACTGATCCCAGCTCATAACCCTGAAACAAAAGTTAATGTTTATATTTTCTTTTGCAGATTAAATTTGTGTCTCCACAAACATTCATGCAAAAGTTTTGTGGAGCTGAAGGAAGGATTATCCTTGACGGGAGTGCATTTTGGTTGGTCTGGTTTTCCACAAAGGAATTGATTAAGAGATTTTTAGAACAATTTTTATAGCTTTATGCTTTAAATCTTAGATTATTTATACCATACCACTTTATTTATAGAGCACTTAGGCTGACGCGGGCCAACCAAGGTTCTGTACGATAGAAACAAGCCAAGCAGACAGTGAAACGAGAGGAAAAACAAAACAGAAACGAAAACATATTATATAGAAAAAGCAACAGAAACTAGCTAATATAGTGAACAGTGTATATTACAGAGAGGATCAAAACAACTCACATCATGTTAAAGTTGAAAGAATGAAAGTGGGTTTTTAATCAAGACTTAAAGACTGAGTGAGGGAGCCTGCCTGACACTCAGTGGCGATAAATAATAATGCAATAAGGGAATGTTAGGAGGTGTTCCTAGAAATAACTAATAATAATAAAGAATATATCACTAATGACATTAATGAGGGCTCATTAAAAAAAAAAAACAGCTCATTCATTGATTAGATGATCAGTTATACAAAAAATAACTTGGCATAGCCATTTAAAGGATCATTTAAGAAGCATGTTGTACTGTAGGATAAATCAGATAAACCTACAAACCACATTGCTTTTATATATGTTGTTTGATGAACAGGTACTGTATATGCCATTTGATAAACAGGTATTTATTTTTAACAGATCCAAAGAGAAAAGATGGGGGACGCCCTGGAGTTTTGGATCTATTCAAAAGGTTGATTTGAAAGGTTGATTTTGAAATGTGGTGGTTCTATATTTTTAAAACACGACTGACCCTGACTATAGACTGGACTTATTTTGAGAACATGAACCACATATGTCTGTCTATACAGCTGTATGTCTGTCTATATGTATATGTGTATGTGTGTCTATATGTATGTATGTCTGTCTGTACGTATATGTCTGTCTATGTCTGTATGTATGTTTAGACTTTTTCTACAGACTATGAAAAAGGTAAAGTATTTTAGGTGAGTATAAAACGTCTCCGTCTCCTGCTACTCATTTTGATGATCATGCTAATTAAGAATAACTTACTAATTAAAATAACCTCAAATCAGAGTGAGTGATTACTCATTTTCACTGAAGAATGAAATCATTTGTTGTTGTGTTGTTTTTGCCATTAAATACAAATGTTTTAGATAGTAAGAATGGAATTTTATTTTATGTTTAAAGAAACAATTATTATTATAGCCAATTACAGAATTTAGTTTAAGTTAACAGATTTGACTCACTAAGGAGTTACCAACAATTGGCAAACCCACAGTTTGACCTTCCCCAGACCACAAATGGCTCATGGGATCCGAAGGCCTTAGTTTTATTTGACAAATTGCAAGTTTTTTGGTGTCCAGTTCTCCTCTCAAAAAGACTACAGGTTTCCGGAACTCCTTCAGGGGGAGTTGCCAGTGATGCCAGTGAATCCCGCCTTGACTCGAGGTCCTGCTAGGGACGGCTGAAAACGAGGGTGGACGGGACCCCTACAGGTGGAGGAAAGGACACGTCATCTTCTCGAGAGAAAAAGCAGCAGCTGTTACATCTGAGTGACCGGTGCTCCCCTGAAGGAGAAGTTTGGAACGATCGCTGAGCCAGATTTTGAGATGGATCTGGTCAGAGCAAAGCTCCCCACTTTGTCGAGACATGTGGCTTGACTACACTATGCCACACACAATTCAGGGTTGCGACCTGCTACTGTGCCCGCAATTCATGCCTGAATAGACTAAACAACAGACAGCTGGACAAGACTGAAGCCATCAAACTGCCTGATGCCCTCCACCCACAAGGCGCACAAAAAGCTCTCCCCAAAGAAAAAATGAACTTTGACTAAAACCCAAGAAGGAAAAGACTTGAACAAAAAGCTCTCCCCAAAGAAAAAAAATGAACTTTGACAAAAACCCAAGAAGAAAAAGACTCGCACAGAAACTCACAGAAGAAGAAGACTTGAACAAAAGCTCCCCCCAGAAGAAAAAAGACTCTTCTCCCCCCAGAATGAAATGAACTTATTCCACACACAAAGAACCCCCCCTCCCCCCAGATGACATGGATTTGTGCCCAACAATTTCTGCCACGAACAAATCCCCAAGGAACAGCAAGAACGTGTTCTGAAAACGGGGCACTCACTCCCCAGGAAAGACACTGAACTTACCCTCCCACACCAAAAACAAAAAAAAAAAAAAAAAAAAAAGGGGATGGATGCTGTGAAGAAGAATGGTTGATCTATTTCATTTTTTAAGTTCAAACCGGTTGTTTTTACTTTCCTGGGCAATAGTTGATATCAAAGAAGTTTCAAACTTATTTTATTTTTGTGCCCATAAAGGGCTATTTTGTTGTGTGTTTGAGAATTATTTCCCACATCTTTGAAAGTGTATGAGTTCTATTTAATTGTTTAAGACAAATTAGATTGGTTCTGGCTAAAAACAAATTAGATTGGTTCTTTTTTGGTTAAAACAAATTAGATTGGTTTTTTGGTTAAAACAAATTAGATTGGTTCTTTGGTTAAGACAAATTAGATTGGTTCTTTTTATTTTAAAACAAATTAAATAGCTTATTTCTTTTATTTGTTTAACACAAATAGATTAGTTCTTTTTATATATATATGTTTCTTCTCAAAAGTTCTATTTCTTTGGAAAAAGCTTAGTTTTTGTGGGTAAATAGACTAATCCCTGCTAAATATATTATTCCTTTTAAAACTTTTGACATAAGCCATAAAGTGAGACCATACTCATTGCAAAATTCTCCTCAAAATCAAAATCTTTATTTCTCACAAATATTGAAATAAGTCATGCAATATGACAATCATCACCACAGAGTTATCCAAAACTTTATATCTCTCAAACCATCCTAAAAATGTGATCCTGAATTTGTCAGGGCGTTACTGTGGAGGCACGGGACGGTGGTGTGAGTTTTTGCCCCTAATTAGAAATTCGGCCTCAGGGGATGTTTTTCCATACCGCTCACATAATTGATAATGATTAGTTTATATGATAAGAGGATGGAATGATGGAGATATTCAACATTTATCATCTAAAACTAATCACTCTGAACAATAATTATAACCCAGCTCACTTATATCAAATATTCTCTGTTCCCTTTAAACACTTATATTTGATAGTACAAACATGTTGTTTGCTTTTCTCTTGATACAGAAAAGACAGTCTTCTAGCCTTGACCAAATGTTTGGATTAGATGTTCTTGTTTGATCAGAACCATGACTTGTTTGTTTTATCTGTAAGACGTCAGAGCTTGTCAAACTCCACCTGCTTCTTGTTTAAATAGCTTGTCATGTCCAGTACAATTTGGAATTGTGCAGGACAATGTATTTGAGACCAAACTAAGTTTCAAAGGACATTAAAAGCCCTTCCCCTTTGCAAAGTTGTTTGTCTGATTTAACACTGTTCTCTTGTTTACCCTTGTGTGGTTTTTATTAAGGTAACAGGGGTTTAAAATCCCCATCACATTTATTGTGAATATTGTGCTGTACTGTATTGTGTTTATTGGTTGGTGTGTACATATGTTTTTATTCTATTTTTACTTCTTTGTATTGCACCTTTAAACCAAAGCAAGTTCCTAGTCAGTGAATTTTATTCTTTGACAATGGCAATAATAAACTGATTCTGATTGTTCCCACCTGTAATCATTCACCATAAACACAAGCACAACTCACACTCTCTGACCACATCCTGTGTGTGGAGCAAACGTGTATATTTTTAAATTAGTGGATTTTTTTTTATTTAAATTGTGCACCAGGGGCCTCATGTACAAAGACTTGCGTGGACTTCTTACTGAAAAGTGACGTACGGTCAAATCCAGAAAACTGCGTACGCACAAAAAAATCCAGATGTATCAAACTGTGCGTACGCCGGAATCCACGCACATTGCTTTTGTACATCACAATCAACGTGGAATTGAGCGCACATGAGAGAGTGGCCGACTCCGCCTTTGACACGCCTCCATATAAATATGCAAATTCATTTAAATATGCCCTGCACGAGAGGAATGTCGTCATTGCTCTATTGCAAATCATGTCGAAACGTGGAAAAAAGAGGAACTTCACGGACTGTGAACTGGAGACACTTCTGAGTGAGGTAGAGAGGCACGGAAAAAGGTTTTGTTTGGCACGCGTAGGCAAGCACTTTTAAACGAGAAGTTGACCACACAATAACAACATGCCTAGATAGGTCACTGGGTAGCGCGTTCGCCTTCCGTCCCGAACTTCATGAGTTCAATTCCCACATGATACAACGTTTTTTTTTTCTATATTCATTCCAGATTTAAAGAACACAAGAAAACTATTTAGAAAAAACAACAAGAAATGAAACAATACATGAAATGAAAGGAAGCAGAGGATTTCTTGTGTTTTAAAAAAATAGTTTTCTTGTGTTCTTTAAATCTGGAATGAATAAAAAAAAGAAAACGTTGTTTTCATTTAAATATACCCTGCAACAGAGGAACGTCGTCTTGTCCCATCATGCATCACGTTCTTCAACTGCTAAAACAGCTAAAAATGAACAAAAAACAAGAATTTAAGCTGTGCAAAACTATTCAGTCTTTCTGTTTTTTATATTTTTTGCAGGTTATATTCTAATTGCGTCCATGTGGATGTAATAATTGTTAATCATGTGTGTTTGGTGTGAACAATGATGATTTTCACATCATGAACAGTTTCTCAGAATCACCTCTAGGTGTCGCCAATGGAACCAAAACCACAGAAACGTGCGTACGCCAGCCCTGGAGCTGGCGTGGGGCTGCGCACATTTCCACGTTCAGTTCTGTTTTGATACATACGGAGTTTTGCGTGGAAAATGGCGTACGCAAGGTTTTTGTGCGTACGCACCGTTGATACATGAGGCCCCAGGAGCCCAAACTACTTCTATGTGCAAATGTACTTGGCAAGAACGATTCCGTTTTTTATCTAATTTTAGGACCACGTCCAAAATTTGCAGTTTTTTCACAACTCGCAGGTGCTCCAAGGACATAATCTCCACAAACGTCAGGGGTCGTATATTTCATGAATAAAAACATTGAGTTAAAACAGACACACCTGCATGTGAGATCAGAGGGATGCTGCCACCCTGAGCCATTTGAGCCCGTCTGACCAGCAACATGTGTCATCAGGTCTCGAAGTTCAGTCATGTAGCCTTGAAAAAGATATGTTTTTATTATTTATTTAATTTTTTATTTAATTCCTAAATAAATATCGACACCAATACCCATAAATGACAAAGACATGAGATGGCATAAATTGATATTGGATTGAATTATAAATAGAGGTGGCAAGAAAGAGGAGCAGAGGAGAACACAGAGGAGGTTCATGGTTGTGCAGGATATGCAGGATATACAGGATAGGGAAAGGTCAAATTATAAAGCAGTTGATCAAAAAGATGAATGAATGTTTGTTTTTTCTTTTTTGACATTAGCTTCCTACCTTGAGTTGCTACTTGGTTCTCAGCCATGTGACAGAAAATATATACTGTATTTTTTGACGTTCCCATTCCATCTCATCATTATAAACGAACCTAAAAAACAAACTGTCACTGTCAAAACATCTACAGTACTGTACTTTGTCGTACCTAAACATCACACAGACGACCAAACTTAGCTTTTTTTAGATTTTTCTACCTGGATTATTGTGCATGCATCAGGGTAAACATCACATTTTTCAGCAAATACTCGGTAAAAGTACCCGATTAATGTATGCGTTTACACTAGCGACACAAATGAAACAAACAAGGTCAGCAGCAGTTTCCAACTTCCCCACTATGTTTGATACGGTCACATTGCGCCCCCTGGAGCCGACTGCAGCTACTACAGTACCTCGGACTCCTCATTTTGCTCCTGTTCTCGTTTGCACAGTCCGAGTTCTGCATTTGAGGAGAAGATGCTGGTTTGCCGATGCCATCTGGCGGCTTTGGAACCACCACTTTTGATTTCACCTTTAAAAAAGCAAAACACGGGTTCTTAGCATTAGTTTGCACATTGTGCACAATACAGGACAAGGTAAGCGTATTACCCTGATGTGACTAAACAGCTGAAACAACTAACCTGCACCTGTAAAGGCAACGTGGTCTCATAGGACGTGTCCACAGTAGATCAACTTCTTCTTCTTCTTGGTTTTTTATGGCGGTTGGCAAACTCTGCTGCCTCCCAGGAGTCCTCAGCATCTTCCTCTTGATTACAGCCTCCATCAAAGTCATCGTCGTCCTCAAACATCTCGGCCGTCAGTCCCTCCAGATAGTCTTCGTTGTTTAGCTCACATCCAGGTGCCGCACAAGTGTAACCAGATCCTTTCTGTGTTGTACTGGTTTTAGATTAATCAGGCCGTGACACGGTTTGTCTTTTAAAAGATGACTCTTGGTTTATTCTGACGAGAATAACACACACAACCAAAGGTGGGCGCCAGACCGCTGGGGAGCGCTAATCCGCTTATAGCGGACCTAAACAATTTGTTAGCTTTACAGCGGATCAACTAACTTTTATAATTCATAAGCGGATTTGCGCTATTTTTATTTAAAATGCAGTACCGCTAATAACTAATTATCTATCAGTAAAAACGAAAAAACTTATTTACGGGCTCTTAAATCAACCGGACGACTGCTAACAGACCATATCCTGTCAGCGCCGGATGTGGTCCGTGACAAAAAAGCGTCCCCCTCAGTCTCTTGGCTAGAGAGAGCGCTCTCCAGTTAGCAGCCAGTGTGTTACTCTGCAGCCTTATTGCTTGTTTTCGAAGAGTCAGACGAAGAGTTTTTAACATGGAGGGTGAACTTATGGATGTTTCTCAGTGGCCTACGCGACGCGTCTGGATTGAAAAAAGTAGTTCGCCATTTGCCCTCTTCAAAATGGCGGCTGCCACAGAAGCTAAGGACTTTCCAAGAAAACACGGTAAAAACAATTACTTCTTTGCTGAGAAAAATATATTTTTTAGCTGATTTTATAGCACAAGGTTTTTCTGAGCTTAACCATTTCACGAAATGGTCAAATCTGCTGGATTAAAAAAGTAGTTAGCCATTTGCCCTGTTCAAAATGGCGGTTAGCGTGTTAGCATTAGCGTCCGCTAGCATTGCTAATACATCAGCGCTTTTGAAATTACGGACCTAAATAAATTAATGAGTGCTTTAGAAATAGCGGAACTCATTTTTGGATTAGCGTTGCCCAGCACTACACACAACGTGTTACAGACTACCCGCTCCAAGTCCTCTGCCACAGGACAACGTGACAAAAGGGCCCTCACAACTTTCAAATGAGCTGAATAAACATTCTTATAAAACATACCTGACGAGAACAACACACACAACCATAGATATCATATATACACTAGATACCCCATAGCTTGCTCCGGCGCAGGATTTAGGGCGGCCATCTTGGCGCTGTCCACCGCTCCACTCAGCCTTATATATTTGGCTGGCACAATAAAGTATCAGCGCATTTAATCAATCATAACACGCTGAATAGTAATGCTATTGTCACATATTTAAATTTTAGGCATACAGCTATTAAAACTGCATGTATAGGAACGTATAGTTTAGCATATTTATTAATAATTTTGGTGGAATACAATACAGTACTGTTTAGCAAGATACAATTACAAAATACTCCTCCTTACATTCAAAGCTGTCTACAACCTTGCTCCTCCATACCTTTCAGACATTATTCACATTGTTACACCTGCTCGTACCCTTAGATCCTCTTCTTCCATCCAGCTCATTGTTCCCATTGCCCGTCTTGTTACTATGGGGAGCAGAGCATTCAGCTGCTCTGCTCCCCAGCTCTGGAACTCACTCCCACCTGATATTCGCAACACAGACTCATTGCCACATTTCAAAGTCAAACTCAAAACTCACCTGTTTAAAGTAGCCTATTCATGATAACAACTGCATTGTCTTATTTTTTATTTTATTTTTTTAATTCGTTTTACTTGTTTTTTCTATGTTTAGAATGTGTCTGGTTTATTTTTATTTTATTTTTTATGATTGACAATGTAAGGTGACCTGGAGTGCCAAGAAAGGCGCCTACAAATAAAATGTATTATTATTATTATACAACCAAAGATGCAATTTATTCACACACATTATGTATACATATTCAGATACTGTAATAATACATATATATTCAGATAAGCATATATATAACTATATAAATACATACTATATATATATAACTATATATATAACTATATATAACTATATGTATATAAAAACATATATATATA
>JBBPBX010111198.1:0-10763 GCA_038048925.1 Garcialebias charrua | reverse complement strand
CCGTAGGGCAAAAGACTTTGTGCTCCGCATGATGGGGACAGCAGCCATCGCACAGGGCAGATGCATGGCTGAGGTGGTCATCGCCCAACGTCATCTGTGGATGACTCTAACAGACCTCCCGGAGGGACAACGGATTCATTTTCTGCACCACTTGATAGAACCGATGGGGCTGTTTTGAACAGCTTTGGACCAGATTCAGACCAGGCTTGAACAGAGGCATAAACAGGCTGAGGCCCTCCGGGAAGGCATGCCCAGGAGAGCTTTTGCACCGCCCCCGCCAGGGAGACAGCTGGGAACAGGCCCGTGCAGCCTCGGCACCGCTCAACCACATGTAATCCGCCGCAAAAGAGACCGGCGTACGAGGGGGAGCACAGGCAAAGACCCCCACCGGGTCCGCCACAAGCCAGTCATTCCTGGAATAGGAACAGGTTCGTTCCCCGCCAGGCGGTTCAACAGAGGACCTCCTCGGAAAATCGGGACACAAGACAGAAACGTGCCTGATGAAACGGGCCCTCTGCTTAGCTTTACAGGCTCGCCCGCCCACGTGGTACGGGAGCTGAACCTTACATGTCCATACTTTATTTGTAAAAGGGTACAAAAAGCTGGTAACTTTGTTGTATGCACAAAACATGGTTGTTCTGCTGTGAGTGACATGAAGTCAGAAATGTCTTTGCACAAAACACGAATAAAAACTCAAAGAACAGTTTCACCCTGTTTCTTGACTTAAAAAAAAACACAAAAAACATAGCAACATCAACAACACGGCTCCCCTCTGATACGATCACTATAAAGGGTGGGGGGCTGTCCCCCCCTTCCCTCGCGGCTCTTGGGGTACTAGCTCAGACAATAAGCCCCAGCAGGTGGCCTCAGGGCTGTCTGCAACAGACAGACCCAGAGGCATCTGCAAACAGGTACACTGGCACCCACGGGGCCAGGTGAGGGGGGTCACGTCTCTCAACCCCACCCCGTCGGAACCCACAGGGCCGACAATACACAAATTCAACAAGCATGTAACACATCCGCGCGCTCGAAGGGCGTGTTGACAGAACTTGGTAACCATGGCAACGTTCTGTTATTGCCACCAAGCGCTTTTCAGCAGATGTCAGCAATGAGTAACCGGGGGGCCACAGCAAAGGCCCGCAGAGCCGGGCCAGACTCACATGCTGACAAAGGAAACAGCAATGACGCTGTAGGTTTTGTAAACAAATGTTACAAAGCAGGAAATGCACCAGGGCTGGATCAGGTTCCTCTTCATGCTCGGAAAGGTCTGGACTTAATGTCATCAGCCAGGCTTATGCTCAGCAGAAAAAGGTGTTTAGTGCGGTTTTACATCCTTACGCTGAAACTAACTTTTCATCTTACACGGACAGCAGACCATGCACAAGCAGTGAACCTGCAACGTGTAACAGTGCTCGCCACACTGAATCAGCTCCGCTTTTAAATGGCATCCCCTCACCAGGAGAGAAACAGCTCCCTGGAGTTTTACCAAGCTCCAGATTAATGGTGGGGCCGGGGGCTTGTGGACCAGACCCGGTCATGGAACAGACTGGGATCAGGAGGTCTGTTCGCACACAAAACCTGCACTCCCTCCATGCCGTGTCTCTCCCTAAAAGGGGAAAAAGCAAACATTCTGACCCATGTTTATCTAACAGGGACAGTGCGTTACTCCTGTTGCCCAGCACTCCCAGTCCGGGTGGTGTGGGAACACATTTACAGGAAGGTCCCCTCCCTAATATAACTGGCCCCCAAGGGGTCACAGGGCCCAGGGCCCTTGGAGGTGGGCTTACTCCAGGAACGTGGGCATCTGCTCCTCTACAGGGACCTGCTGCATCACCAACAACAACAGCCTCTCCGCTTACGCCCAGGACTGTGGCAACCTACAGCTTGGCTGCTGAAAGGAACAAACTGATGGCCTCAGGCCTCCCCAGCAATGTGGTGAATACCATACAAGGGGCAAGGGCTGTGTCAACACAGACCCTCTATGCTCGTAAATTGTGTGTTCTTGAAACTTGGTGCATGGAAAGGAATATTGTTTCTTATTCCTGTGACCTGGTCCAGCTTCTTACCTTTCTACAGGACTTGCTGGAAAAAGCCTGCTCCTTTTCTACAATTAAGGTGTTTTTGTCAGCCATCTCAGCATGCCATGAGGGCTGGGGGGGCAAGACGCCCAGTGCACACCCTCTCATGATAAGGTTCATGAAGGGCATACTGAGGAAGAGACCCCCCAGTAGGACCTTGACCCCTGAGTGGGATCTCCAATTCGTCCTGAGTGCTCTCTGTGAGCCCCCATTTGAACCATTAAGTGAGAAGATAGATTTGCTATCTTATAAGACCGCTTTGCTCCTGGCTCTTTGCTCGGCGAAACGTGTGGGTGACCTCCATGCTTTGTCTGTGCACCCAATGTGTACCAGGTTTGCCCCTGACAGGTCAAAGGTCACCCTAAGGCCTAACCCTGCATATGTCCCAAAGGTCCTGACTCTGAATCCCAGAAGTTTGGACTTTGAACTCTCTTCATTTCCTCCTGCTCCTGTCCTCACTCAGGAACAGAAAAAACTGAGGGCACTCTGCCCTGTTAGGGCCTTAAGTGCTTACATTGAGAAAACAGCTGATTGGAGGAAAACAAACCAACTGTTTGTGTGTTTTGCAGTCCCAGCTACTGGCAGGGCCCTGTCAAAGCAACGCCTCTCACACTGGGTGACTGAGGCCATTAAGAGGGCGTACAGTAGCAAAGGTCAACAGGTGCCCTCTGGGGTACGTGCCCACTCTACTCAAGGCTTGGCAACTTCGTGGTCACTGTTCAAGGGCGTACCAGTTGCAGACATCTGTGCGGCTGCGAACTGGAGCTCAACGAACACTTTTGCAAAACATTACAGTTTGGACGTTACTGCGTGTGACGTCACTCAGGCTGTCCTCTCTAACACACAGTAGAGAGCAGCCAAGTGTTGCCTAATGTATAAAGGCAGACGTTCACACAAGCATGCATTTTACTGAGCATTTCAAGGGCGTGAATGAATTACGTTCCCATAGCAATAGTGTTGCACCGAGTGACTGACTGATAAGGGAACTAAAAGTTATGCACCATAACTCATGTTCCCTGAAGGAAGGGAACGAGGTGCAACGCAGTTGGCCCTTTTCAATGCTGAAGCTCGGTGAAGTGCATTTGGAGAAAGTAGGATGGACGTCCGCATCTTAAGTATCCAGAGGGCGGGGTCTCTGGGGTGATGCTGACGCCCACCTGCCAATGTATTCCTTCAGGTAATCGCGCGGTGGTGCAATTTCCCATAGCAATAGTGTTGCACCTCGTTCCCTTCCTTCAGGGAACATGAGTTATGGTGCATAAGTTTCAGATCTTCTCTTGGTCACATGTTCCTCAACAAGAGTTTGATCCGTCTCAGTTGATGTTCCCTGTTGCACTTTTCACATCATATTCAAAGATCACTAAAATAATTCAAGTGACACAGCATCTTGGGGGCCAGAAAAAATGTCATTGAGGGCCATATTTGGCCCCCGGGCCATGAGTTTGACACGTGCGGCCTAGAACATAACATCATGCACATCCCTGCATGTTTCACTGTAAGTTTTACTTCTGGGTCATGTCGCTGATGGGACCTGATGCCACAAAGCTCCAGTTTGGCTCTTCTGTCCAAAGGACTTTTTTCCCAGAGGCTTGTTGACATGAATCCATGTCTCATTTTATGACATGTCTTCAGTAGGGGTGTCTTCTTTGGTTGACTTCCTTTGAGTCCACTTGGACTCAAACATCACTTCCTTGTTTGTGATCTGACATGACGTGCACTGACTCTTTGAAAAATGTTCTGGGCTCTTTGGTTAACATTAACCGTCTCTTCGTCATCAGTTTCTTTCTTGTCATGAGTCCAAGGAGGTCGGCTACAGGATCATCTGAATCATCTGCTGCTTGGAGATGGTCTTTTCACTTTTACCTTCAACAGCTTGTCAACAATTTTCTTTTAAAGCTCCTGAGACAACTCTGCCCTGAACCTTCTGTGGTCCATGTCCACACACTGAACAGCACGGAGACCACCTTCCATTCTTTAGTCAGACTGATCACAGGAAGACACACGTGATGCTAATCACAGGACACCTCTTACACTGACATGTCCCTGTAGTCAAATTATTTTCAATCTTTTCTGAGAACCACTCCTTTTGTAAAGGCCAGTTTCAATAGTTTGTTACTGAAATAATTCGGTTGAACCACGATACAAAATCAACGACTGATTATAATTATCTCATTTTCACCTTTTTTCAGTTACTTCAGAAACACAGTTATAGATGGATTAATTATAGATATAGATACTTTTTCATTATCTTGGGAAAACAGAAGTTTAACTGCAAGTTTACAGTTTTCCATTAGTAAGTGATCAATTACAGAGAAGAAAATCACAAAATGCAATAAAAATGTATAGATATAAAACAGATTATAGATACAGTTGTATATATATATAGTATACCTATATTACTACAATATGTAATTCACTATACTGTATATTTTATATGTCGACATTTTTCATACTTTAGTCTTGAGTCCTTTATTAAAGTAACTGTAGAAAAACACTTTCTTGTGTAGAAAACAGGATATAGATCTATAAATAGATCAGACTTTAGAAAGTCTATGCTGCTGGCTGACTGCAGGCAGCTCTGCTCTTTCACTGCTGCCTCTTTATAAGAGAAATACATTTTTTTGAATAATCTAAAGCTGTTTGTGCAACTTGTTTGATGCTGGGTCTGTGCAGAGCTCAGATCTCACTGCAACACTTGTTTGGGCGGGGCTGCACTCTCTGAACTGTTTGAATTGGAAGAATCGATTCCATTTTTATGAATTTAGAGGTTTATGTCATTCTGTCAAAGTTAACTGGACAAACGGATCATTAGAAGGAACCTTCATCTAAAATGTCAGGCAGTAAGATTTAAAAACATGACTTTGTAGTTTTAGATCCAGGCAGCATTTGGACACACTGCAGTGTGATGGCTACCTGCTTATAAATTATTTAACCAACCTCCTTTAATGGAGCATGTTTTTAATGTTCTGTTTCCCTCTGCTGTGACATGTTTTTGTCGTAATTTTGATGTAAGAGTTGCTGACTGGATCCTCTGTAACGAGTTGTGTCCCTGCATGACGAATCCAAGCAGCAGTAAATGATGCGTCAGCTCAGACAGGAGCAGCGTGCACGCAGAGGCAGGCTGATGACTCAGCAGGAGTGGAGGACCGCTCTCAACCGAGCATTAATGATAAATGCAGGAGGATGCTGTGCAGGGAGGGAGTCTGCAGAATCACAAGGAGAACACAGAGAAGCTGGAGACTGGGTGCAGCACAGGCTTCAGGTGTAACTTCTGCACAATGATGACACCCCCCTGGACACAAAGAGGCAGCAAGTCAGAGGAGAAAACAGCAACATCATTAAAAAGGAATGATGTGTAACAGGACACAGTACCTTTGCAGATATGATGGAGATTAAAAAAACAAGACGTCAGATTAGGAATATGAAGCTGCACTTCACATTTAACACAAGTCTTCCATCAATGCACAAACCACCAGCAGCAGCAGCTTTGTTGTATAATTAGACCAGAAAAGCCTTTGAATCTACCGTGTGTGTGTGGATTCATACGTGTGAGCAAACAGCAGAGGATCCATGTGATCCTGGATCTGTTGTTGATCACTTGCAGCATAGCAGAGATTTCTGAAGGACAAAAAGAAAATGTCATCAGAGAAGAGACAGATGAAAAAACAAGGTCACGTTTCACTTGCTCAGCACATTTCTTCCACCTCATGGTGCTGCGTCACAGAAAGTCACAGATTCTTTATTTATCATTCACACCACATGTGCTGGAACCAAACTGTGTGCAGGGTCCCAGTTACATCCAACAAAAGTAGAAATTGTAAAGAAAAACAGTGATAAAAGCTGAGATATGAACCAAGAAAAACGTTAAGATAAAAATACACAGCACTAGTAGCATAAAAACAATAAAAACAATATGCCAACAGCAGCACTAACATGAGTCTGTGTGAGCAGATGAGCACGAATGAACACAGCAACATGAAACAGATCAGCAGCAACATGAAACAGATCAGCAGCAACATGAAACAGATCAGCAGCAACATGAAACAGATCAGCAGCAACATGAAACAGATCAGCAGCAACATGAAACAGATCAGCAGCAACATGAAACAGATCAGCAGCAACATGAAACAGATCAGCAGCAACATGAAACAGATCAGCAGCAACATGAAACAGATCAGCAGCAACATGAAACAGATCAGCAGCAACATGAAACAGATCAGCAGCAACATGAAACAGATCAGCAGCAACATGAAACAGATCAGCAGCAACATGAAACAGATCAGCAGCAACATGAAACAGATCAGCAGCAACATGAAACAGATCAGCAGCAACATGAAACAGATCAGCAGCAACATGAAACAGATCAGCAGCAACATGAAACAGATCAGCAGCAACATGAAACAGATCAGCAGCAACATGAAACAGATCAGCAGCAACATGAAACAGATCAGCAGCAACATGAAACAGATCAGCAGCAACATGAAACAGATCAGCAGCAACATGAAACAGATCAGCAGCAACATGAAACAGATCAGCAGCAACATGAAACAGATCAGCAGCAACATGAAACAGATCAGCAGCAACATGAAACAGATCAGCAGCAACATGAAACAGATCAGCAGCAACATGAAACAGATCAGCAGCAACATGAAACAGATCAGCAGCAACATGAAACAGATCAGCAGCAACATGAAACAGATCAGCAGCAACATGAAACAGATCAGCAGCAACATGAAACAGATCAGCAGCAACATGAAACAGATCAGCAGCAACATGAAACAGATCAGCAGCAACATGAAACAGATCAGCAGCAACATGAAACAGATCAGCAGCAACATGAAACAGATCAGCAGCAACATGAAACAGATCAGCAGCAACATGAAACAGATCAGCAGCAACATGAAACAGATCAGCAGCAACATGAAACAGATCAGCAGCAACATGAAACAGATCAGCAGCAACATGAAACAGATCAGCAGCAACATGAAACAGATCAGCAGCAACATGAAACAGATCAGCAGCAACATGAAACAGATCAGCAGCAACATGAAACAGATCAGCAGCAACATGAAACAGATCAGCAGCAACATGAAACAGATCAGCAGCAACATGAAACAGATCAGCAGCAACATGAAACAGATCAGCAGCAACATGAAACAGATCAGCAGCAACATGAAACAGATCAGCAGCAACATGAAACAGATCAGCAGCAACATGAAACAGATCAGCAGCAACATGAAACAGATCAGCAGCAACATGAAACAGATCAGCAGCAACATGAAACAGATCAGCAGCAACATGAAACAGATCAGCAGCAACATGAAACAGATCAGCAGCAACATGAAACAGATCAGCAGCAACATGAAACAGATCAGCAGCAACATGAAACAGATCAGCAGCAACATGAAACAGATCAGCAGCAACATGAAACAGATCAGCAGCAACATGAAACAGATCAGCAGCAACATGAAACAGATCAGCAGCAACATGAAACAGATCAGCAGCAACATGAAACAGATCAGCAGCAACATGAAACAGATCAGCAGCAACATGAAACAGATCAGCAGCAACATGAAACAGATCAGCAGCAACATGAAACAGATCAGCAGCAACATGAAACAGATCAGCAGCAACATGAAACAGATCAGCAGCAACATGAAACAGATCAGCAGCAACATGAAACAGATCAGCAGCAACATGAAACAGATCAGCAGCAACATGAAACAGATCAGCAGCAACATGAAACAGATCAGCAGCAACATGAAACAGATCAGCAGCAACATGAAACAGATCAGCAGCAACATGAAACAGATCAGCAGCAACATGAAACAGATCAGCAGCAACATGAAACAGATCAGCAGCAACATGAAACAGATCAGCAGCAACATGAAACAGATCAGCAGCAACATGAAACAGATCAGCAGCAACATGAAACAGATCAGCAGCAACATGAAACAGATCAGCAGCAACATGAAACAGATCAGCAGCAACATGAAACAGATCAGCAGCAACATGAAACAGATCAGCAGCAACATGAAACAGATCAGCAGCAACATGAAACAGATCAGCAGCAACATGAAACAGATCAGCAGCAACATGAAACAGATCAGCAGCAACATGAAACAGATCAGCAGCAACATGAAACAGATCAGCAGCAACATGAAACAGATCAGCAGCAACATGAAACAGATCAGCAGCAACATGAAACAGATCAGCAGCAACATGAAACAGATCAGCAGCAACATGAAACAGATCAGCAGCAACATGAAACAGATCAGCAGCAACATGAAACAGATCAGCAGCAACATGAAACAGATCAGCAGCAACATGAAACAGATCAGCAGCAACATGAAACAGATCAGCAGCAACATGAAACAGATCAGCAGCAACATGAAACAGATCAGCAGCAACATGAAACAGATCAGCAGCAACATGAAACAGATCAGCAGCAACATGAAACAGATCAGCAGCAACATGAAACAGATCAGCAGCAACATGAAACAGATCAGCAGCAACATGAAACAGATCAGCAGCAACATGAAACAGATCAGCAGCAACATGAAACAGATCAGCAGCAACATGAAACAGATCAGCAGCAACATGAAACAGATCAGCAGCAACATGAAACAGATCAGCAGCAACATGAAACAGATCAGCAGCAACATGAAACAGATCAGCAGCAACATGAAACAGATCAGCAGCAACATGAAACAGATCAGCAGCAACATGAAACAGATCAGCAGCAACATGAACAGATCAGCAGCAACATGAAACAGATCAGCAGCAACATGAAACAGATCAGCAGCAACATGAAACAGATCAGCAGCAACATGAAGCAGATCAGCAGCAACATGAAACAGATCAGCAGCAACATGAAACAGATCAGCAACATGAAACAGATCAGCAGCAACATGAACAGATCAGCAGCAACATGAAACAGATCAGCAGCAACATGAAACAGATCAGCAGCAACATGAAACAGATCAGCAGCAACATGAAACAGATCAGCAGCAACATGAAACAGATCAGCAGCAACATGAAACAGATCAGCAGCAACATGAAACAGATCAGCAGCAACATGAAACAGATCAGCAGCAACATGAAACAGATCAGCAGCAACATGAAACAGATCAGCAGCAACATGAAACAGATCAGCAGCAACATGAAACAGATCAGCAGCAACATGAAACAGATCAGCAGCAACATGAAACAGATCAGCAGCAACATGAAACAGATCAGCAGCAACATGAAACAGATCAGCAGCAACATGAAACAGATCAGCAGCAACATGAAACAGATCAGCAGCAACATGAAACAGATCAGCAGCAACATGAAACAGATCAGCAGCAACATGAAACAGATCAGCAGCAACATGAAACAGATCAGCAGCAACATGAAACAGATCAGCAGCAACATGAAACAGATCAGCAGCAACATGAAACAGATCAGCAGCAACATGAAACAGATCAGCAGCAACATGAAACAGATCAGCAGCAACATGAAACAGATCAGCAGCAACATGAAACAGATCAGCAGCAACATGAAACAGATCAGTAGCAACATGAAACAGATCAGCAGCAACATGAAACAGATCAGCAGCAACATGAAACAGATCAGCAGCAACATGAAACAGATCAGCAGCAACATGACACAGATCAGCAGCAACATGAAACAGATCAGCAGCAACATGAAGCAGATCAGCAGCAACATGAAACAATCAGCAGCAACATGAAACAGATCAGCAGCAACATGAAACAGATCAGCAGCAACATGAAGCAGATCAGCAGCAACATGAAACAGATCAGCAGCAACATGAAGCAGATCAGCAGCAACATGAAACAATCAGCAGCAACATGAAACAGATCAGCAGCAACATGAAACAGATCAGCAGCAACATGAAACAGATCAGCAGCAACATGAAACAGATCAGCAGCAACATGAAACAGATCAGCAGCAACATGAAACAGATCAGCAGCAACATGAAACAGATCAGCAGCAACATGAAACAGATCAGCAGCAACATGAAACAGATCAGCAGCAACATGAAACAGATCAGCAGCAACATGAAACAGATCAGCAGCAACATGAAACAGATCAGCAGCAACATGAAACAGATCAGCAGCAACATGAAACAGATCAGCAGCAACATGAAACAGATCAGCAGCAACATGAAACAGATCAGCAGCAACATGAAACAGATCAGCAGCAACATGAAACAGATCAGCAGCAACATGAAACAGATCAGCAGCAACATGAAACAGATCAGCAGCAACATGAAACAGATCAGCAGCAACATGAAACAGATCAGCAGCAACATGAAACAGATCAGCAGCAACATGAAACAGATCAGCAGCAACATGAAACAGATCAGCAGCAACATGAAACAGATCAGCAGCAACATGAAACAGATCAGCAGCAACATGAAACAGATCAGCAGCAACATGAAACAGATCAGCAGCAACATGAAACAGATCAGCAGCAACATGAAACAGATCAGCAGCAACATGAAACAGATCAGCAACATGAAACAGATCAGCAGCAACATGAAACAGATCAGCAGCAACATGAAACAGATCAGCAGCAACATGAAACAGATCAGCAGCAACATGAAACAGATCAGAGCAACATGAAACAGATCAGCAGCAACATGAAACAGAAGCAACATGAAACAGATAGCAGCAACAT
>JBBPBX010111197.1:0-10763 GCA_038048925.1 Garcialebias charrua | reverse complement strand
AGAAAACTAACAATCTAAAAAATAAATGTAACAAAAAGCAAAGAAATCAACCAAAAACAAAGAATAAAAATAAAATAAACAAAACAACAAATAAATGTAACAAGAAATAAACAAAACAAACGGAAAAAGTAATAAAGAATAAACAAAAACAAACAAAAATAAACAAAAATAAATGTAAAAATGAAACCATAAAACAAATAAAAATAAAAATAAAACAATAAAATGAAGCGGACTGTCCCTCCTATCAAATATCACGCCTCAACAGGGTATATGCAGGAATAATGAAGTTAAATTCAATACCTTTAAAAGGCGTTCAATAAAAAACAACTGGACTTTAACTTGACTTTATAAATCCAATACTTTCTCAAAAACCCTTAAATTACCCAAAATTGAATTATCAACTCTTAACAAACTTCAAAACATTGCATATACTCTGCTCCATTTCAGGTATGTGTTAACCTTAGCAAAGAATATGAACTATGCTTTAGCCAAGTCAGGCCATCTCATCTTCATCATCATAGACACCTGTGAGGGGAAAAACCCTACACTACTCTGTTGACTAGTCTGATATCTGAGAAAAGCTCAACTGCTCTTATTCAGAGATGTCTGCGATAAGGGCTAAGACCACATTCAGAAAATTAACACTTAATCTATGATTAATCTAATCAGAACAGAAAACACAAAAATCCTTCCATAACCTGTCAAACTCAATTATCTTATTCACATCCAGTGTGAAGGAAGCTCTGTCATGTCTGCCTGCCTGGGAGGAGTCGACGAGGGACACGCCCCCAGAAACCATCTTGGCTACAGCAAACTGGTTGGTCCACATAAGTTGCTTACTTGGTGGGTTAACTTCAGTGTGCTTTGGACTACTCTGACTGAGGAAGCCCTCTGGAGTGAGGGTGAAACGTTTCTGCTAAAAAGAAACTGTCCAGATGAACTGATTGAGAATGAGCGGATTTGATACCTGGACTATTGAGAATTAACTTTCTTGTCTTGAACCACTTTGGACATGTCTGCCTGCCTGGGAGGAGTCGACGAGGGACACACCCCCAGAAACCATCTTGGCTACAGCAAACTGGTTGGTCCACATAAGTTGCTTACTTGGTGGGTTAACTTCAGTGTGCTTTGGACTACTCTGACTGAGGAAGCCCTCTGGAGTGAGGGTGAAACGTTTCTGCTAAAAAGAAACTGTCCAGATGAACTGATTGAGAATGAGCGGATTTGATACCTGGACTATTGAGAATTAACTTTCTTGTCTTGAACCACTTTGGACATGTCTGCCTGCCTGGGAGGAGTCGACGAGGGACACGCCCCCAGAAACCATCTTGGCTACAGCAAACTGGTTGGTCCACATAAGTTGCTTACTTGGTGGGTTAACTTCAGTGTGCTTTGGACTACTCTGACTGAGGAAGCCCTCTGGAGTGAGGGTGAAACGTTTCTGCTAAAAAGAAACTGTCCAGATGAACTGATTGAGAATGAGCGGATTTGATACCTGGACTATTGAGAATTAACTTTCTTATTCACATCCATTTCCTATATATATATATATATATTATTCTCTGTACCAGAATGTTCTACCACAAACATTTCCTATCAGTAAAATTCACCGCTAGGCTACTCTTAACAAAGGTGCAGCTAAAATGTATCCTCTAAAACATTTCTAATTATCATTCAGATCTAAGAATCAAAATTGATAAAACTAAATTATATCTATAGAAAAATACCATACCATACCATACCATTTTATTTATAAAGCACTTTAAACAGGAACAAGTCCACACCAAAGTGCTGGACAAACAAACACGCAACAGGTAACACAGACAATGAAGTACAACACGAAAAACATAAAAACATTGCAGATCATAAATCAAACGATCCAATACAAATCAGCTGGCATTGAAAGCAATGGAGTAGTAGTGAGTTTTTAACCGGGATTTGAAAACCGAGAGGGAGGGGGCCTGTTTGATGAGCAGCGGTAACTCGTTCCAGAGTCTTGGGCCTGCTACAGAGAACGCCCTGTCACCCCTGCGCTTAAGGCGAGTTTCTGGAACTATTAAGAGTACCTGATCCTCTGACCTCAAAGCACGTGGAGGGACATATGGGTGTATCAGATCCGAGAGATAGGCGGGGGCGAGACTGTTCAGCGATTTGTAGACATACATGAGAATTTTGAATTGGATTCGAAGATGAACCGGTAGCCAGTGAAGGGAGGCCAAGACTGGTGTAATGTGCTCTCTTTTGCGTGTGCTGGTTAAAAATCGGGCAGCTGCGTTCTGAACCAGTTGTAATCGTGCAATGGTGGCTTGACTGACGCCAAACAGAAGTGAATTGCAGTAATCAAGCCTAGATGTAATGAATGCGTGAATCACTGTCTCCAGGTGCTTTTTGGATAATATGGGCTTCAGCTTAGACAGACGCCTCAGCTGGAAAAAACAGGATTTGACGATCATGTTTACATGACTGTTGAGTTTCATGGAAGGATCCATTATCACTCCCAGATTTTTGACTTTTTGTTTTTCGGACAGGGGTAGAGCAGACAGGTCAATGCAGTGGTTTGAGGTTGTGTCATTGGGAAGGAACAATATGGCTTCAGACTTCTTATCATTGAAGCTTAAGAAATTTAAAGCCATCCAGTCCCTGATGTCAGCCAGGCAGTCGAGCAGAGGTTGAATAGAGCCTGTACCATTTTGTCTTAGGGGGAAGTAGATTTGACAGTCATCAGCGTAGAAGTGGAAAGGTATATTGTGTTTCCGGAAAATAGCACCGAGTGGCAGCAGGTATAAGGAGAACAAGAGAGGACCCAGGATGGACCCCTGCGGAACCCCCCATTTAAGAGCCGCCACTGCAGAAGTAAAATCATTGATGGACACACAAAAAGACCTGTCAGAGAGGTAGGATCTGAACCAGTTTAGGGCTGATCCTGAGATGCCCACCCACTGCTCCAACCTAGCAATGAGGATCTCATGGTCGATGGTGTCGAAAGCGGATGTGAGGTCCAATAGGACAAGCAGCACAGAGTCACCAGTATCTGTGGATAGAAAGATGTCGTTAAAAACCTTCAGTAGGGCAGTCTCAGTGCTGTGGAGGGATTTGAAGCCAGACTGGAATAGCTCGGGGATAGCGTGATCCTCCAGGAAGCACTTTAGTTGGGACTCAACTATTTTCTCTAGAAGTTTAGAAACAAATGGGAGTCTGGAGACAGGCCTGAAATTGGATAATACTGACGGGTCGAGGTTTGGTTTTTTCAGGAGGGGTTGAACAGCAGCATGTTTTAATGATTTTGGCACCACACCCGAGGATAGACTGCTATTTACAATCGAGAGAATGGAGGGACCTAGAGTGTGAAAAACCTCCTTTAGAAGCCGAGGGGGGACCACATCGAAGGGGGAGCCAGATGGTTTCAGGCTGCACATGACCTGCTCTAGAGAGGACAGAGAGACTGGTTCAAAATGTTCAAACACAGCAACAGATTGAGGTGGGATGGATGGATCGTGAGATGGAGGAGAAATGAGAGCCCTGGTGGTTGCGATTTTATCTAAAAAGAAATGTTGGAAGTTCTCGCACAGCTCAGTCGAGGCTTCCATGGGTGATTGTTCAGTGAGGTGGAGAACAGAGTTTAGGGTGGAGAACAGAACTCGAGGGTTACGAGAGTTTGCAGCAATGATATCAGAGAAGTATTGTGATTTAGCAGTTTTCACTGCTTTCTGATATCGGCGCCAGCTCTCTTTTACCATCTCAAAAGAGACCTGCAGACTGTCTTTTTTCCACTTCCTCTCCACCTTTCGGCATTGCTGCCTAACAGCTCTGGTTGTGTCATTCAGCCACGGTTCGGCCCTGAGTTTTGGTCTTCTCGGTTTAATGGGTACCACTAGGTCCAAAGCCTTTAAACAAACAGAGTCAAACTTTGTCAGCTCAGGAAAGGAACCCCGGGGGCTGAATTAACATGTCATTGTTGTAAACCTCAGTGAAACGTGCGGCAGTTAAATGGTTAACATTCCTGCCTTTACGTGCAGGAATGCATGTTTTAGGTGTTACATGGGGGATGGTGACCTGAAAATTCACTGGCCTATGATCTGAGAATGCATTGTCTCCTATTTCAAGGTTTGAAACGGTCACATCACATGTTAAAACAAGGTCCAACAAATGTCCACGCTGCTGTGTGGAAGAGTTCACGTGTTGAGTTAAATTAAATGAGTCCAATAAATCTAAAAAGTCCTTAACCATGGGCTTCTCAGGACAACACACGTGCAAGTTGAAGTCGCCTGAAATGACGACCCGAGAATATTTAGCTGTAATTTCAGCCAAGAAATCAGAAAACTCGCTGATGAAGTTCTTGGAGCGAGGCGGCCGGTAGACAAGAGCACACAAAGTTACAGGTGAATGTCCTAGTTCAAACACAGTCAGCTCAAAGCTGGAGCAGGAGACTGGAATGGACAGTTGTTTACAGTCAAAAGTTGATTTGAATATTGTTAATAATCCACCACCACGACCTGATGGTCGCGGGTCGTTAAAAAACAAACAGTTTGGTGGTATTATTTCCGTCAGCGCGCTGGACTCACCCGGCGACATCCACGATTCTGTGATGCAGAAAAAGTCCAAGTCGTGCTCTTCAAAGTAATCCCTGAGGATGAACGTTTTGTTGCAAACAGATCGGGCGTTGACAACACAGAATTTGATGATATCCGAGCTAGCCGCTGATGAGCTGCTAGCAGCTGATGTGCTAACAGCTGGTGGGGGAGCGCGCGTCCGCGGCTCGCTGCCCACAGAGAGCTGCTCCGGCCGGAGATCCCCGTTGTTTTCCTGGTCCGTGCACGCGGGAGACTGGCGATGAGAATCGAGACCATCAGCTGAAGACAGCGAGGCAGAACGCCGGGCTCTGAGCTTCACCAGCCGGCCAGCTCGAGAGCCGCGTTTCTTCCTCCGAGTCGATCGATTTCTCCGTGCAGGCTGGTGCGAAGAGCGGAGGTAAACGGGCAGCTCGTCTCCGAGCAACGGGGGTAGAGGGGGCCTCCCCGATCCCGAGGTACGGTCATACTGGCCCGAATCAGCGACATCCGCGGCAGCAAACCGTAAATCCAGAAGCTGCTTCCGATCATAAACCAGCAGTGTAGTTATGTCTCCAATGAAGAACGAACAAAACACAAAAATTCCAAACACCCACAGGAGAGGCGGACACGCAGCCATGCTTATGGGCGCCATCTTGGAAAGATCAAATAGTGAAAACCCTGTACACCTTTCTCAAAAATCTATCAACACACAAAAATCTATCAACACACAACTATTGTACTGCACATTCACCAAGCACAAACATATATATAGTCACATTAATCTGTCTGTAACATTCACATTCTGTCTGACTCATTCATCTCAACAACCTTCAATCCTTTCTGGACCTCCTGGATCAAACTCACAGTCATTCTTCACAGGTGTAAGAATAACCATATGTATCCTTTCAACATACGGTGTAAACAACAATTGAGAGGTTTCAACAAATAATGAGAAAACCTTGGCATATATTAGTGATTAGTTGGTTAGTTTGTTAGTTAATGTGATTAGTTCTGCTCTGCTGCATGTTCCACCTGTTAACCTGTAAGATAAATAAAAAAAAGTGCAGGGAAATAGATTTTCCCTTCATTGGTTACACTGCAACATTAAGCATTCATTCAACATTAATTAATCTGCTGAAAAGGGGAGGAATGTAAACCCAGTTATGGTAAGGTTCCTCTGCTTGTCCATCACAGCTGTGGAAACATTGTAAAGTGCATTTCCCCTTTTCAAATATAAATTATTCACAATTTTATCTTACACGTTCTGTCACAGGGCTGACAGATCATCAGCAGTCCAGATTTGACCTGTAATGAAAAATAAGAAAAAGTCAGCACTAAATCTGTATAAATTACCCCAAACATTCAGATCCAACCTGTTTTTAGGCACTTATTAAAATTATCTTTTATAACTTTATCAAATGTATAACTGTTTCCAGCTCTCATCACTGTATGAAGAGTTAAAACGTTGATCTAATTAGTTATTTGAAATGGTGTGTTTAACTATACAGTATGTTTGTTATCTCCCATCCCCTTTTTTGAAACAGGAGGTAAACAAAAAACATCCTGTTACAAATAAAATAATGGAAGCTCATAACACAAACGTCATCTGTACTGCAGGTGGAAATACTACCAGAAAGAAAAAATAAAAACTCAAAACATCCGAACCCAACTGCCTAGCATCAGACGTAATACTTCAACCATAAGACACATCCCCCATTAGACACATGTCACACCACCACGACATCCTATGTCAACACCTCCTTCAACACAACCTCTACTCCATCTCCTCCGCTATCCACACCAAAGTAAGAGAGCTTTAATCCTGCTCCAACACCGTGAGCCTTGCTGCCCTTCCACTCGGTCTCCAGGACAAAGAAAACATTTACCTTCCTTCTCTGCATCATGCCAGCAAACTCTCTACCTATGCCCGTCAAAAGGTGAGGAAAAAGAAAAGAAAAAGACAAACACACATCCAAAAAGGAACGTAACAGGTGCCCATATCGAACAACTATACTGAGAGTACGTGAAGGATAAAACAAAAACGTGTGTGGCCATGCAGGTCACGTGTCAGTGAGATCTGTACATGTATGTATGAATAATGAGTGTGCATGAGGTTCTACCATAGCAAAGAATACTGATCATGAAAAACTGTAGTTATCGAACCACCACCTGAAGATCACATGGTCAGCTGACACATCAGCCAGGCTGCTATGTTTGGTAGTGACGTTTCGCAGCTTGACTTTCACTTGTCATGAGTTCTCCAGCCCCCATAGGAGATGTCAAGAGTCCAGCAGTGGGTGCAGACCACAGTTCATAGACTTGAGGTGAAACTGGTGCAAAAGCAAAACTCCATGTAACAGTTCAGGCACGAGTCATGACAGCTTGCGGCTTTAGCTGAACATGATGCATATCGGCAGTCCAGTGCAGGTGTGGTGTCAGCTTGCAGCTCAGCTGAACACAACGCAATTCAACAGTTCAGTGCAGTCCAGTGCATTTCCAGTTCAGTGCAGGTGCCAACAGGAGTTGTTAGCAAAACCTAGCTTCAATGACAGCATACATGTTCAGTGCAGGTGCCAACAGGAGTTGTTAGCAAAACCTAGCTTCAATGACAGCATACATGTAATCTATCCAAGAATGGCATTCAAAACCAGTCATAATGCAACTAGTCCATGCTATGGAGGGAACCTAAGTGTATGCAAACAAGTGTAATGTTGTGGGGTGAGGAATAAAATTGTAAATTGAGAACTGCATATCTGTGTATAAGTGAAATCCACCACCAAATAGAAACAATTAACTGCTAACCAAATGTCCTCATGGAACACCTGCAACGTTCACTGATCAGATGTCAAGCTGAAGTCCTCAGAAAACACCTAAATAAAGTCACCCCCTGCAGTATGTCAGCCGTGTGAAGACTCCCTTCCAGACTCTGTCGAGCAGGTCAGAAGGCCAAGGCAGAACGCTCCTGCAGAACAAACAAGCGGCAGTCCTCCAAGAAAAGAAAAAAAAATACACACATAAAAAAGAACAAATAAAAATAAAAACAAACCACCAAAGTACTCCAAACCACCATTACACAGGCCTTGTTCATATGTCATTAAACATGACCTGCACCCCACCAGGCTGAAGTGATGAGAACTGGAAACGTAACAATTAATTGCGTGAGATTAACCCTGCATGTACTCCTTTAGGCAACATGTTCACGGGAACCTCACCTATAAAAATCAGAAATGTGCCTTTAACACTGAGAGTGAAAAGCACATATCTGCAAAAAATACAGTACTGCATTGTGAGGACAACAGACTGCCACAGAAGGAAATCAACAAAAACAAAAATATAGGTCTAGAGAGGTCAGCGTGTTTAAAACAAAAGTCACAGCAACAGAAAATAAAAAACAAACCGTGTAATAACCCAACTTTTAACTGGCAATTAACTAACTACTTTACCCTGGAGTTTTCTTCCAAAGCTGCACTGAAGTACACACCAATAAACAGTAACTTTTACAGTCCCAACCTGAGCTGATTAAGTTGTAAAACTCCCTGTTATCAGCCGGAACCTTTGAGGCGGACCTCCCTAGCAGGTCCAAAACCAGAACCAGGAGAAAACTCAGTGAGTTTTATATGGATGAAAGAGGCCTCTGTGCTGTGCAGGTTCACAGGCACGTGGGGGGGGGGGTGAGGGAGGAGGGGAGGAGATGTCTCCTTGCCTTCGTGTCAGGCACCAACAGGAGAGTATTATCTTGTTAGAAGCCATAAATCTGAGTTCGAGCCAGCAGCTCCAAGCCGGTCCCTGGACCAGAACCTCCAGAGGCCATCTGCGGGGGGGGGGGGGAGAGGAAGGAGGAGGGGAGCCCCATCTGCAGGAACTGCAACAAATCAGTGGGGGAGACCGGCCGTGTGACAGCTGCATGTGCGAAACTGCCCTGTGCATGCTCCTCAGAGAAGGTTTCTGGCTCCCTGACTTTAACACTCACAAATGCAATAAATGAGAATAAAAATGAAAATAAAAAATCTTTCCCTGTTGCCTTTGTTTGTTTTCAGCACTTTCCGGAGTACAGGCCACAAGTGTCTAAGAGTAAGGAAAGAAAAAATAAATAAATAAATAAACAAAAGAAAGTAAAAAAAATAGTAAATGAAAATAGAAAAAAAATTGCGACCTATACACCGGAAAATACGGTAATCGACTTTAACGGGGAAGGGGAGGAAAAATGTGACTCTTAACAGCGATCACAGTCCCGGATGTGACCTAATCACACGTACAGCGACCTGTGACCCCGGAGTGGCAATCCACTCTGAACGGCAAAACCGTGTGTCGGATGAAAGCCCTGTGACTCGACGGCGACAGATGCCCGGAGTTCACGATGGAGCCTCGACCCCACGGTTTCCCGGAGTCCAAAGGAAAAGTGTCTCCCAGCCGACAGGCCGGAGCTCAGAAGAGGGATGTGGGGGAAGGGCAAACAAGGCACTCGTAAATTATCCCTACGCGTGTGTGGGACTTATGTGCTCTTCACCTTACTTACATGTACAAAAACCGCCAAAAAAATGCACATTCAAATGAAATACCAACAGTAGTTCACGTTTTTTTTACTTTTAGCTGCTAACATTATAAAACACTGGCCCACCTCGAGACAAACAGCCCTCAGTCAACAAATAATTTAGTGTGTCCAAACGCAGACGTTTTGTGTTAAGAGGAATTCTGCTCACCTCTGTGAATCACCGGCTGTTGACTGCGCGCGTGCTCGTCTCTGTCGGCGGTGGGGGGGGGAAACCCTCCAAATCATCTCTCGTTTCAGACGAAACTGCAAACCCCTCACGTCGGTGGTCACCAAATTGTTGCGAATTCAAAAGGTTGAAGGAAGCTCTGAAACGAATGTGCAAATTTTATGTAGGTTTATTGTACATATAAGAATAAACCTTACAGCAGACAACAGACCTGACTCCAGCACAAGTCCACACACACATCTTCAAAGGCAGGGCCACGGTTATAAAACCCTGGATGTCGTCACCGCCTCCTGGATCCTGGAACCTCCTTGGACTGCTTCGGGACCGCCCTGGAACCACCTACACTACCACGTGACCCTCCTTTCTGTCAACAAACTATCAGCTCTGTATGTCAATCATCCAGTGTTATGTCTGTGTATGTGCAGGCGTGTAACTGTTCCCTAGTGAAAACAAAGCCCGAGAGAAAAACGTTCTGCCTTGTGTCACATTTCACATTATAAGGCAGAATTAAGTGAATACAAATAATGGAACATAATGGGTGTAATGTAATACTGATAGAAATATATTTCACTAGTCTGAAAAAGCTAAGTCTGGTCGTCTGGACATACAAAAAACAAAGCAAAAAAAAAAACTGTAGAAACGTTTCGTCTTTCGTCCGAAAGACTTCCTCAGTCTGAGCTGCTGTATTCAGCTCAGTCTGAGCTGCTGTATTCAGCTCAGTCTTATACCATACCATACCATTTTATTTATAAAGCACTTTAAACAGGAACAAGTCCACACAAAGTGCTGATATAAATAGCACCCTCCCACAGTGGATCAACCAGTTGGCTGATGACAGCCTGAAACCAGCTGCTCACATGAGCAAGGAGGACCATCAGCCTGACGATGGATCGTTAACACCCTGATGGTTGTTTGCTATTCACAGAGGGCTGAGTGATACTGGCAATAACAGCATTGTAAGAGGGGGACAGTTGAACCCAGAGGCCTCCACCTCCGTTTAATGATGGACGGTTTCTTTTCACAAAGATGGCCTCCTTTACTCCTCTCTCAAACCATTGTTCCTCTCTATCAAGGATGTGAACATCTTCATCCCTGAAAGAGTGACGCTGGCCTGGAGATGAGTGTAGACTGCAGAGTCCTGACCTGATGATGTTGATCTTCTGTGCTGGGCCATCCTTTTGGCCAGTGGCTGTTTAGTTTCCCCAATGTAAGACTGATCACAGCCCTCCTGACACTGAACAGCATACACAATATTACTCTGTTTGTACCGGGGGACTAGCCTGGCCCTCGCCTTCCTGCACAGCTCCGCTCAATTCTCATTTCCCTTCACTGCACAGTCTGGGACTTGTCCCATTGTAAGAATTAAGAGGAGGTCAATATTAATACTGACCTCTTTATCCTTAATTAATCTACTTATTCAGATTGAATAGTAAATTCACGGATTCTGTTCTTTTTCAGTTTACCCAATATTTCTGTGATCTTTATGATGGATAAA
>JBBPBX010111196.1:0-10763 GCA_038048925.1 Garcialebias charrua | reverse complement strand
TGTGTACAGCTGGACCAGTGCTCTGTTTTTATTTTTTATTTATTTTATAGACCTTTTTAATAAGATATAACACCGCTGCGACTGTTGCTGGCTGCTCTCCTCTCCTCTGCCCAGAGAGGAGCGAGCCGCGCGGCTTCTCCCGTCTTCTCCCTGGCTCCCCGTTCCGCTGCGTCAGCTTTGAAGTTCGTGCCGGGGCTCGGTTCTGTCCCAGCCTTGTTGCTGGAGCACGGGGAAGCACGGGAGAGCACGGGGGAGCACGCGCGCTCAGAGCTCCGCGCCACGGCTGCCTTTCTGTATCCCGACCTGTCTGGTCAGGGGAGAGAATAAAAAGCCGATGCGGAAATTAATGAATTTGTCGCGATCAAGCGAATTAAACTAGTATGTCTACGTGGATGCTGCTCAGAATATGACAGACATCAGTGAGCGACCGCTTCTCTTTTTTTTTCCTCTCTTAGAGCAGCGGTCATGGAAGTTGATGAAGGCTTATTATAACTCCGCCTGTAACTCCAAGGCGGAATCTTTAGTGATGTGAATGCCCATATTTGGAGAGGGGCAGATCTTCCCGGAGCTTCTGCTAAAATCTGCTATAAATCATGAAATAACACATTTAGCGTTATTTCTCTACAATATAAATAAACGCTCCTGTATTATTTTTAAATAAACTAATAAATATTAATGGCGATGCAATTTGAAAACATGGTGGGTCATGGACTTTAACATAAAAATTGATAAACATTTAGTCAGAAAAGCATTACCGTATTCGTCGGCGTATAAGTCGCACCGGAGTATAAGTAGCACCAACCTAATTATGCCCAATTAAATGGAAAAATCAACGTATAAGTCGCATTGGCCTATAAGTCGCACCGGCCTATAGGTCGCACCTCACGTGAACTGGTGTTTTGCCCAAAATGGACTGGCTGCCAAATTGTTTGGAAGGACTTTTGACAAGATTATCACATAAAAACTACAGTATTTTGTTTGATGTGTCTTAGTTGAACTTTTCATTAATAAATGAACATTATTTTGGACTGGCTGCCAAATTGTTTGGAAGGACTTTTGACAAGATTATCACATAAAAACTACAGTATTTTGTTTGATGTGTCTTAGTTGAACTTTTCATTAATAAATGAACATTATTTTGGACTGGCTGCCAAATTGTTTGGAAGGACTTTTGACAAGATTATCACATAAAAACTACAGTATTTTGTTTGATGTGTCTTAGTTGAACTTTTCATTAATAAATGAACATAATTTTTGTATATTTTGTGTCTTTCATCATTTATCTTTAAAGATAAACACATAAAAATATATTTTTATTAGCTGACATTACAGTAAAAAACGTGTCTCAGTTTAAAATGATGACAGAAACAGATACTGTATTTATTTTATGGTTTTTATTTATTTATTCAAAACCATTGAAGTCTTCATCTTCTGTGTCACTGCACCATTTTTGGACCAGGCAGATGTCAACAGTGTAGGTACTGTAAAGGGTTTCTTAGCGCCCATAGCGGCCGAAACTGGTACTGCACCATTTTTGGAGTTTTTGACCAAAGTCAAATTATGACCAAAATATTGGAAAAATCGACGTATAAGTCGCACCGGCCTATAAGTCGCAGGGCTTAGAAATGTAGGCAAAAAGGTGCGACTTATATGCTGGAGAATACGGTAATAAAACTCTTAATTCATGGGGGTACCGGAGGGCTCAGAGGGCCAACACCCTACGAAGTTCGTGTCAACGCTGCTTCAAAACCTGCTCGGCCTCGAAACTAGGCTTGCGATCGACCAGGCCCACCGCACCCCGCGGACCAGACCAACGGAGGGAAAGCCCCCGCGCCCGCTCGTGGTCCGGGTCGCCCTGCTTCAGGATCGAAATTAGATTTTGCGTAGGGCTCGGGAGTCGTCTCATCTGCTTTATGAAGGAAAACGTGTGTTCATCTTTCCTTACTACTCACTCACAGTGGCTAAAAAACGTGAAAAGTTTGTGGCGGTGAAGAGAGAGCTTCACTCCTGCCCTGGTGTGAAGTTTGGACTGCCTTTTCCTGCTACGGTGCAAATTACTCTCCCGAATGGTCAAACTCACAAATTCGAGGATTCAGACCTGGCTGCAGACTTTGTTAAAAAAAACGTTAAAAATGTGGTCGATTCATCCGTGTTATAAACTCGAAATGGTGCTGTTTAAAGCTCCGCTGACATCATCTTTTAACTTTCCATAAAATGGCACAACATATATATATATTAAGATTGACCTCTGATCGTTTTTGCTAAAACAATGTGAAATTAATGAAAATTCCTCTCCAAAATAGTTTAAAATTAGCGCCGTTTTTTTACACGGTAAATTCGGGTTTTTCCGGTCACGTGATTGTGACGTCAGACACAGATCTCTGCTCCAACGGCACATTTAATACAATGGAGAAAGATACAAACACGTCCGTCGAATTTAGCCATTTAAAACTTTAGATTTTAGCGATTTGGCTTCAGTTCGTGAAGAAGAAGTTATTCATGAAGTGAACAGCAGATGTCAGCAAAGCCATCGTGATAAATCTTACAGTGCTCTGTAAGAGGAATCACAATGGCTTTGCTGACATCTGCTGCTCGCTTATTGAATGTGAAACCTCTCCTGAAAAAAAAGCAGCACGGACAAAAGAAACCATGCTGTTTGATTTTTGATCACTCAAAATAACTTCTTCTTCACGAACTGAAGCCAAATCGCTAAAATCTAAAGTTTTAAATGGCTAAATTCGATGGATGCGTTTGTATCTTTATTCATTGTATTAAATGTGCCGTTGGAGCAGAGATCTGTATGTAACGTCACAATCACGTGACCGGAAAAACCCGAATTTACCGTGTAAATAAACGACGCTAATTTAAACTATTTTGGAGAGGAATTTTCATTAATTTCACATTGTTTTAGCAAAAATGATCAGAGGTCAATCTTAATATATATATATATGTTGTGCCATTTTATGGAAAGTTAAAAGATGATGTCAGCGGAGCTTTAAGTGCCCTGTTTACTCATTCTGATGGTGGTTTCCACTCTGACTGCTTATCCTGTTTGGGCCTTTCGGCCTAAGAGGTATATCTATGACATGATCATACAGCTATATTATGTAGTTCACAACACTTTGGGCATTATAATTGCTGTATAACGTATTTTTGTCCTATAACAGTGCCTTCAAAATATCACATGAATATAACATGATCATGATCTACCTCAGATGTTTATTTCTTGGCCTTTTTACTTTTATATATACATATATACAGTACAGTATACAGTATTTACTTTCATCCATCCATCCATTTTCGTCCGCTTATCCGGGGTCGGGTCGCGGGGGTAGCAGCCTAAGTAGGGAGGCCCAGACTTCCCTCTCCCCAGCCACTTGGAGCAGCTCCTCTGGGGGAATCCCAAGGCGTTCCCAGGCCAGCCGAGAAACATAGTCCCTCCAGCGTGTCCTGGGTCTTCCTCTGGGTCTCCTCCCGGTGGGACATGCCCGGAACACCTCACCAGGGAGGCGTCCAGGAGGCATCCTAACCAGATGCCCGAGCCACCTCAACTGGCTCCTTTCGATGTGGAGAAGCAGTATTTACTTTGTTACTTTTAATTGTCTTTTTTAGGTATTACTTCAGTCGGCTTTTATGGGTCTGCTCGCACATTAGTTCTAATTACATGTATTTTTTTTTTTATTTTTTATTTTTTTATTCCATTATATATGCTTTTTTTATGCTCTATAGGACAAGATTCTCTTTACGTATAGGTGTGTGTGTAGGTGTGTAGGTGTGTACGTGTGTGTGTGTGTGTGTGTGTGTGTGTGTGCGTGTGCGTGCGTGTGTAGCCCAAACGAATATTTTAGTACATTGATTACACACAGACAGAGGGTAAAGGTGGGTTGCACATGTGTACATATACATATTAATTAATTAATTAATTTACTTATTTTATTTTAATGGTTTCTTTATTTTTATTTTTATGCTAGTTCTTTATACGGTGCATTTATTGAATATTGTTTCACTTGCATCATGTTCCCAGGAGAGGATGGCAGTGGTTGTTACTGCTCCTGTTCTTCCCCCTTTCCTCAGTCTTTGGTGAACTGTGAGCTGGGTTCCTTTTGTGTTCTTTGTGGGGTCTCGCGTGTCCCATTTGGAGGGATGCTTCGGGGAGTGGGTGGGAGTGGGTGGTTTGTGGTGGGTGGGATCTCGCGTGTCCCGATTGGGGGGATGCTTCTGCGAGGGGGTGGTTTTAGGGGGTGTTTTAGTTTGTTGGGGTACACACATTGTTTGATGTCATTGTATGTTTTTTTTCCCTCTACCTCCTTTTCCCCTCTCTCTTTCAGGCAACCAGGGGGCAACCCCACCTATTCTACTCTGTGCTGAACTATGGCTGATTATATCCCAACACCAACAGCAGGGGTAGGACAGGAGATCTGTTTTACCAGCTTTAATTGCAGGGGGATTAACACCCCCCAAAAACGCAGTAAGGTAATACACCATATACAACGCTTGGGGACACACATAGCATTTTTGCAGGAGACACACCTTAGGAATGGGGATCACCTAAAATTGAGGCGTAGCTGGGCTGGCCAGGTTTTCCACTCCTCTTTCAACACCAAATCCAGGGGGTGGCGATTCTTATTAATAAATCTACCCCTTATGTACATTCTCAAACCATTTCTGACTCATGTGGCAAATACATAATTATCACGGGTACTATCCACAATATTCCGGTAGCCTTGGTCAATATTTATGCTCCCAATTGCGATAATGAAAACTTTTTTAAACACATTTTTCAACTACTACCCGACATGTCCACTTATCATCTCATAATGGGAGGCGACTTTAACTGCTGGCTAGATCCTCAGCTGGACCGTTCATCTCTAAATATAGTCACGCCCTCACACTTCTCCAAGGTCATATAACTCTTTTATGTCAGAATTCAATGTGCAAGAGGCTTGGCGATTTCTGCACCCCTCTCAGAAGGTTTTCTCTTTTTTCTCTCCAGTCCACCACACCTACACGAGCATTGATTTCTTTCTGATTGATAACAGATTGCTATCTCGGCTCACTGGATGTAAATACGATGCTATTGTTCTGTCAGACCACGTCCCAGTTTCCATAACTATCAGATTCGGCTCTCACCCTGTTGAACGACCGCCGTGGAGGCTTAATACCCGCCTATTGACTAATGACAGGTTTGTATCCTTTGTAGCGCGACAAATAGACTTCTTTCTAGAGACCAATAAAAGTCCCGGAATCTTGGCCTCACTGCTTTGGGAGACACTTAAGGCCTTCATTAGAGGAGAAATTATCTCTTATGTAAAGTACGAAAATAAATTACGAAAAGATAAACTTAATACCCTGACACGCCAAATCTCTCAAATTGATAACTTGTATGCCACATCTCCTTCTCCTGTTTTATACAAGGACAGACTCATCTTACAGGCTGAGTTTGATGTGCTCATGACCCAACACACTACTGAGATGTTACTTCAAACAGGTGCCCAATTTTATGAACATGGGGATAAAGCTGGCAAACTTTTAGCTCATCGGATTCGTCGTCTATCAGCCTCTCGCCACATTACCCAGATTCAAACTGATCAGGGTACCACTGTTAACCCAATAGAGATCAATCTGGCCTTTAGATATTTTTACGAAAAACTTTACTCCTTGGGTTGTTTTCCCTTGGAGACAGACTTCGATGATTTCTTTGACACCTTGGAAATCCCTACCATTGGTCAGGATGTGGCTGACAATCTTGAAAGACCCATTGATGTCTTGGAACTCTCTAAAGCAATCAAAGCCTTGCAGGGGGGGAAATACCCAGGTCCGGATGGATTTCCCTGTGAATTTTATAGAACATTTTGGGACAAGCTTTCCTCTTTACTCCTGTACGTATACAATGAATCCTTAACTACTGGACATTTACCCCAGACCTTTAACCAGGCTATTACCTTACTGGCAAAAAAGGACAAAGACGCTTTGCTCTGCACCTCCTACCGTCCAATAAGTCTCCTCAATGTTGATTGTAAGTTACTGGCAAAGACGTTAGTGCTAAGACTAGAAGTTGTACTCCTTAGTGTGGTAGGAATGGACCAGACCGGTTTCGTGCAAAATAGGAACTCCTTCTCCAACATAAGACAGCTCTTTAATGTCTTATACAGCCTACCTTCTGACAGTACCCAAGAAGCTGTGATATCTTTGGACGCTGAGAAGGCCTTCGACAGGGTCAAGTGGTCATACTTATTTTACTTGAAATTCGGCTTTAGAGAGACCTTCTTGTCCTGGATTAAACTGCTTTACTCTGACCCTTATGTGTCAATTAGGACAAATAGCAACCATTCAGGCTATTTTCGTCTCTGCCTCTACGCGCCAAGGCTGTCCATTGAGTCCGCTACTATTCGCTTTGGCAATTGAACCCCTCGCAATAGCACTCAGAAATAGTACGAGCATTGTGGATGTGGTGAGGAAAGACTTAGAGGCTAAGTTGTCTTTATACGCCGATGATCTCCTTTTGTACGTTTCCGATTTGGATGTCTCTATTCCTGCTATACTTGCTACACTGGGTAGATTCAGACAACTGTCAGGTTATAAATTAAACCTCAACAAAAGCGAACTATTTCCTATCAATGCGCTGTCTAAGAGCTATCCATTGCACACACTACCTTTAAGGTTGTGGATCAAGGTTTTTCCTATCTAGGAATCAAAGTTACATCTAAATATGGAGACCTCTTCAAAGCCAACTTTTCCCCTCTGCTAACTCACATCAAGGAGGACTTTGATCATTGGTCGATGCTGGGTCTTTCTTTAGCTGCCCGGGTTAACGTGATTAAAATGAATATTTTACCTCGTTTCTCCTACCTATTTCAATGCATACCTATCTTTCTCCCGCTGGCCTTTTTTAACAAACTAGATGGTATAATTATGAAATTTCTTTGGAACGGGAAAACTCCTCGAATCCGTACTGAATTTCTACAGCGGCCTAGGAAGCTGGGTGGTATGGCCCTCCCAAATCTAAGGTTCTAATACCGGGCCTCAAATATTAGACTTTTTCGATATTGGCTTGAGGCGGGTAGCCCCTCTTCTCCAGCCTGGGTCTCCATGGAGGCCAGCTCTGTAAGACCCGTGTCTTTGGTAGCTCTGTTACTCACCGTTACAATCCTTAACTAAACCTTACACTTCTAATAAATTGGTGGAGGGATCTTTAAAACCATGGAAACAATTCAGACGACACTTTGGCCTACAACCTATTTTGATACATGCTCCCATATCCTCAAACCACACTTTTCCACCATCTCTTTCGGACAATGCTTTCTTGTCATGGTGGCGAAAGGATCGCTCTACCTTTCACGACATGTACATTAACAATACCTTCGCCTCATTTCAACAGATCTCCGAGAAGTTCGATATCCCTCGCCACCAGTTCTTTAGGTACTTACAAGTGCGTAGTTTTGTCAGCTCCACCTACCCAAACTTTCCCAATCTTCCCATGGATACAACCCTGGACATTTTTCTAAAACCCCAGGTCAAACTGAAAGGAGCTATTTCTTTCACATACAATCAAATTATGACTCTACGCCCTCGAATTCTAAACTCTATTAAACTACTCTGGGAAGAGGATCTAGGTCCGACCATCTCAAGAGGATCTCTGGTCACAAATCTTACTATCTGTGCACAAATCTTTGATTTGTGCCAGGCACAACTTGATCCAATGTAAGCTTGTGCATCGCATTTATTACACCAAAGCACGCCTGGCCAAGTTCTATGACATTTCCCCTGCTTGTGATAGGTTCCAGCATTCCCCAGCTAATTTAATTCACACCATCTGGCTATGTCCTCAACTTTATCAATATTGGTCTTTGCTATATTATCAGACATTTGTGACAGACAATTGGAACCAGACCCATTAATGGCCTTATTCGGAATTACCCCTCTGCAATCCACCCTGTCCTCGTCACAAAAGTCCTCCCTTGCTTTCCTGACCTTTTTGGCAAGGAGAGTGATTACAAAATGGAAATCGCCTAGCCCTCCTTCATATACTCATTGGCTCTGAGATGCGTTACACTTTATTAAACTTGAAAAAATTTGTTGCACTCTGAGAGGTTGCTCTGCCAAATTTTGGGGATTATGGAACCCTCTCTTGAGAACCCTTAAAAGGTTGAATTTCCCCAATATCCCAGACTGATAGGGTGATTTGTGTGTCTGTAGCTGGTGTATGCACATGTCGCTACTATTTTATCTCTCTCTCTGGAGACGACTTGACTATTCTGACGACGGGGTCCTCCCCTGGCACCTGAATCCCCCCTCCCTTCCCCCTTCTCCCCACTTTTTATTTATCTATTTATTTATTTATTTTTGTTTTTGTTTTTTTTTTTTTTTTTTGTTTTAAACTTTTATTATTATTGTTTTATTATTATTATTACTATTGTTATTGTCTCTTTTAAGTTAATCGTTTTTTGGTGTTCAATTAAATGGACAGTACATTGTTAAAATTGCATTTTTCACATACTCTTTGTAATGTACTTCACAAAAATCTAAAATAAACTTGGAAAAAAAAAGATTTTAAAATTAATAATGACAACATGTTTAATGCTGAAGTCTAGGCGTTTTTTGTGCTTGGTGACCGACGACAAAATTTGAACGAGTGGAGTCACTGCAAAGGATCATACGAGCTGCCAACTCGTTGAAGCACGCGAGGCTGGACCCCGAGCCCCGACCTCGTGTGCTCGGCCGAATTCCGAGCCCTGGCAGGCAGGAGGACCGGGAGTCTGGGACGGAGGGTGGAAACGTTTTTTTATTTTTATACTTTATGTATAAAAAATATGTTGTTTTAATCAATGAAGAATAAAAATAAATAAACAATGCCGGCTTTATCATGAAATCCTGTTTTCACTTTGACTTTATTAAATAATCTCTTAATTAAAGTTAACTCTGCTGAAAAATCATAAAAAGACAAAATTATTGGATCCCTCAGGAATGTTTCCCTCAAACATGTTTAAAAGCTACGGCCTTTAGTTCAACTTTATTCTAACCCACAGATGTACATATCACAAAACAAGAATTACACTTTTAATCCATTTTCTTCCGCTTATCCGGGGTCGGGTTGCGGGGGTAGCAGCTTAGGTAGGGAGGTCCAGACTTCCCTCTCCTCAGCCACTTGGGGCAGCTCCTCTGGGGAATCCCATGGCGTCCTCAGGCCAGCCGAGTATCATAGTCCCTCCAGCGTGTCCTGGGTCTTCCTCTGGGTCACCTCCCGGAGGGACATGTCTGGAACACCTCACCAGGGAGGCATCCAGGAGGTATCCTAACCAGATGCCCGAGCCACCTCAACTGGCTTCTCTCGATGTGGAGAAGCAGCGGCTCTACTCCGAGTCCCTCCCGGATGACCGAGCTTCTCACCCTATCTCTAAGGGAGAGTCCAGAGATCCGAGATCTTGTTCTTTCGGTCAAAACCCAAAGCTCATGACCATAGGTGAGGGTGGGAACGTAGATCGACTGGTAAATTGAGAGCTTTGCCTTTTGACTCAGCTCTCTCTTCACCACGACAGAACGGTACAACGCCCGCTTCACTGCAGATGCTGCACCTATCCGCCTATCGATCTCTCGCTCCAGTTTTCCCTCATTCGTGAACAAGACCCCGAGATACTTTAACTCCTCTACTTGGGACAGGACCTCCTCCCCGACCCAAGAGGGGACTCTACTCTTTTCCGGCTCAAGACCATGGCCTCGGATTTGGAGGAACTGATCCTCATCCCGGCCGCATCACACTCGGCTGCAAACTGCTCCAGTGAAAGCTGTAGATCACGACCTGATGAAACCAATAGGACCACATCATCTGCAAAAAACAGACATGCGATCCTAATGCCACCAAAACGGATCCCCTCAACACCTTGGCTGCACCTAGAAATTCTTTCCATAAAAGTTATGAACAGAATCGGTGACAAAGGGCAACCTTGGCGGAGTCCAACTCTCACTGGAAACAAGCCTGACTTACTGCCAGTAATGCGGACCAAGCTCTGACACCGGTCGTACAGGGACCTAACGGCCCATATCAAAGGGCCTGGTACCCCATACTCCCGGAGTACCGGCCATCCATCCATCAGCCATCCATCCATCCATCATCCAGCCATCATCATCTGTCAGCCAACCATCCATCATCCATCCATCAACCTTCATCCATCCATCCATACATCTGTCCATCATCCATCCATCCATTCATCATCCTGTTACGGTTGCGGGTGTACCCAGAATGAAAGACCAGAATCGAACAGAAACCAGAACTCGGAGAATAATTTACAGTGTTTATTTACAGTCAGTGAATAAAGAATGACATCCATGAGGGGGGCAGGAACACCTGAGGAGAGGAGGGGATGTTTAATGGACTGTTGTTGAATGAATAGTTGTTGTACTGAAGTAATCCTTACGATGAGAAGTCTTAAACAGAGTGCTGATGTGGTGATCCAATTCTCCAGTAATCCAAGGTAGGACCAAGCATTTGAAGAGGCAAGTGGTGGAAGGCAGGCAGCAGCTTATTGAGAGGCAGGAGGAGTTGAAGCTCATGTGGAACTCAGGCAGGGCAGGAACACAATGAATCCAAGAACTCTGAAGAAGCGCAGAGAAAAACACAATCTTAGAATCAACTAATATCAATAAAAACTGGCTAGAACACTACTACCGTTAGTAGGCAATGTCCCAGCGCCTGTAGAGTGGTTCCTGGGTCTTCTTATACTCCTCCTGGGTGTTGGTTGATTAGAAGCAGCTGCTGCCAATTAGGA
>JBBPBX010111195.1:7500-10763 GCA_038048925.1 Garcialebias charrua | reverse complement strand
AGGGTGATGTACAGAGTTGTAGCAACTACAGAGGAATTAAGTTGATGAGCCACACGATGAAGATCTGGGAGAGAGTTGTGGAAGTAAGACTTAGACAAGAGGTGGATTATCTGTGAGCAGCAGTATGGTTTCATGCCAAGAAAGAGCACCGCAGATGCATCTTTGCTTTGACAATGCTGATGGAGAAGTACAGAGAGGGTCAGAAATAACTCCATTGTGTCTAAAAAAGCTAAGTCTGGTCCTCTGGACATTCAAAAAAACAAAACAAAACAAAACAAAGCAAAAAAAAATTGTAGAAACGTTTCGTCTTTCGTCCGAAAGACTTCCTCAGTCTGAGCTGCTGTGTTCAGCTCAGTCTTATAAATAGCACCCTCTCACAGTGTTACACAACCAGTTGGCTGATGACATGATCAAAAAGGACCATCAGCCCAACGATGGATCGTGGATGGCTGCCTGCTATTCACAGAGGGCTGAGTGATACTAGCAATAACAGCATTGTAGGAGGGGGACAGTTGAACCCAGAGGCCTCCACCTCTGTTTAATGATGGATGGTTTCTTTTCACAAAGATGGCCTCCTTTACTCCTCTCTCAAACCATCGTTCCTCTCTATCAAGGATGTGAACATCTTCATCCCTGAAAGAGTGACTGCTGGCCTGGAGATGAGTGTAGACGGCAGAGTCCTGACCTGATGATGTTGATCTTCTGTGCTGGGCCATCCTTTTGGCCAGTGGCTGTTTATTTTCCCCGATATAAGACTGATCACAGCCCTCCTGACACTGAACAACATACACCAGGGGTCACCAACCTTTTCGAAACTGAGAGCTACTTCATGGGTACGGAGTCATACAAAGGGCACCAGTTTGATAAACTCTTCGGAAATAACAAAGCGTAAATTGAAAAAAAATGTATAATAAACATATTTTTAAGAACATATTTTTAAGATAGACATTTTAAAATATATATAAATACAAAAAAAGAATAACAACTGAATAAAATGAAATTTTAAATGCAGCTTAGTAGTGAGTTGTGCTATTTTTAGAACAGGTCCGGGGGCACCACAAATGGTCCTTGGGGGCACCCGGGTGCCCGCGGGCACCACGTTGGTGACCCCTGACATACACAATATTACTCTGTTTTTGCCGGGGGACTGGATCTTTGGGATGAACCAGTCTTTAATGTATTTTGGGGTTTAAAAGCCACTGGGACGTTGTGTTTAGAAAATAAACGTCTCAATGTCTCTGAAACCCCTGCAACATATGGAATGGCCACTGGTCTGGGTCTGGGTTCCTTCTTTTCACCTGATGGCTGGCTGGAGTCCTGTTTGGGTTTCTTCTCTGCTTTCAGGAAGGCCCAGTTAGGATATCCACATTTCTCTAGAGCCTGTTTTGTGTGTGATTTCTCCTTCTGTCTGGCTGCTGAGTTAGTGGGGACGCTGTCTGCTCTGTGATACAGAGTCCTGATGACTCCTAACTTGTGCTCCAGAGGGTGATGGGAGTCAAACTGTAAATACTGGTCTGTGTGGGTGGGTTTGCGGTACACCTCAGTTTGCAAATTTCCTCTATCAGAAACTGAGACCTCACAGTCCAAGAAAGCCAACCTGCCATTTCTTACATCTTCTCGTGTGAACTTGATATATTTATCCACAGAGTTGATGTGATCAGTGAAATGTTGGACTTCCTGAGATTTAATTTTAACCCAGGTGTCGTCAACATACCTGAACCAATGACTTGGTGGTCTCCCTGAAAAGGACGCCAATGCTCTCTTTTCTACCTCCTCCATGTACAGGTTGGCTACAATAGGAGAAACTGGAGACCCCATAGCACACCCATGTTTCTGCCTATAATATTGCTCCCCATATGTCAAAGTCAAAGTCAAAGTCAACTTTATTGTCAGAACTGCAATATGTACAGGACATACACAGGACCGAAATTGCGTTTCTCTCAGTCCCTCGGTGCAACAGTAACCATCTAAACACTAAACACTAAAACATTTAATAAACATAAGCATAAAATAGTAAAAAAGTGTAACACTGTCCTGAGTTTTTTCATAATAGTATAAAAGTATGAAAATTTACACCAACACTGAAACACCAAACACCCCTAAAACACCAAACACCCAATGAACATAAGCATAAAATGAAATAATAAAAGTGTAATACTGTCCTGAGTTTTTGCATAGTAGTATGAAAAGTATAAAAACGTAAATCTATAAAATAAACTGAAGTTTCTAGCGTTGACATTTGCAAAGAGTGGCACAGCAGCATATAAGTTAATGTACACAGTATATGTATGAGGTAGTTGATGTTGGTATAGAGGCAAAGTGGCATATGAAGTAAGGCACATAAGGCACATTTGGCATCCTTAGATAAGGCTAGTCAGAGAATGCTGTATATGTATCTGCAGTAGTGTAGATAAAAAAGCTAAGTCAAGTTGTTTTGCTCCAATCTCAATTACCACTGTCAGGTGCTTTAATTCACTGGTGTCCAGCTAAGGACAATCATCCATCCATTTATTTTGAATAATAAATTGGGACTGTCTTTTCGACATTTTGATCCTGTTATTTGGAGTTAACATCCGGAGGTGTTTACTGCTTGGTGGGGAAACAGTTTGCTGGAACTCCTCTGATGATGCACTCTGGATGGAGGGTGAAACGTTTCTATAAAAAAGAAACTGTCCAGATGACTCGACTGAGAATTATTGGGTCTTCTCAGCTTAAAACATCAGATATTATTGAAGTCAGAGGTAATTTTAAAGCACACGATTCATGGTTAGTCTAAAAGATGAATAAGGGTCGAGGGTCATAATTAGAGCAGTGCAGCTTCCCTCTAAAATCTAATGATAAATCTATCTAACGCATCTGTTAGAGATTCAATAATTTACCATATGAAACTTCCCAGCTCACTTTAAATCAAAGGTTCTCTGTTCACTTCAAAACATCCTTGAGACAGAACAAACAAAGTCTCTAAGCTTTTTTCATGGTTAAACAATGTTTTACATTACTCCAATGTTTGGTAACACTTTATAATAACTACACACTATTAAGCCTTATTTAAGCATTAACAAACATTTAATTAACAGTGAAAACATCATTAATTAAGGATGATTCACACTTAATACACTATTAATTAACACACTTGTTAACGCTTTATACATAAAGAATAATGAGTTCCAAAACCTACGTACTCAATGTTTATTCATGCTTAATAACTCATGAATTAACTATGCTATCTATATTTGTAAATGCACAAATTAATGTGCTTTCAC
>JBBPBX010111194.1:0-10763 GCA_038048925.1 Garcialebias charrua | reverse complement strand
TGATGAACAACGACTTTTACCTTTGTGAAGATTTTGATTTTCTTGTCTCGACTCCGGTAAAGTTGATTAGCCCCACGTACACGGACTGTCCGTCCGGCTCAGGTACTCAGGCTTCAGCGTTCACTTTCAGCGGTTCCAAATGAAATCTGCCTCTCCTTCACAGAGTAATGGCTCAGTTCCAGTTTGACTTTTCAAGATAAAAGATTCTTTAAAAGAATTTCAATAAAATAGAGCTTAGAGCTCAAAACGGACTCATAGCCAGCAGTGCTATGAAGTCCCAACTGAGGACGTGTCATTGGCGTTTAGACAGACGTCACTCAGTTCTTAGATGAAGAACTCACATCCTAGTTCCATCCGCAGACTAAAGGAAAACAGGAAGTCCGAGCTCTTTTAAGGCTAACTTGACCTAGAACTTATCTCTTCCTGATTTGCGAGTGGCACCAGGAAAGGATGTAAGGATGACATCAGAGCGTGTCAGGATGTTTATAAGTAGGTCAAGAGATTAGTTCATGATAGAAAGATAAAGTGTTAGTTTTAGATGCCAGCATTTTATGATAAAACTGTCTTAACACTTTACACACAACACTGTTAACCTGTTGGTTTGGTTAAACATGTCATTACAGCATTATATTTGCAACCTCACTGAAGATAATAGCAAAAACAGATATTATTCATCTTGATTATTAAATAGGACAAAAACAAAAGTCTCTTGAGTGTGGTGATGTCCTGGATTCAAGCTAACTGAATGAGATAAAGTGTCACTTTATCTTCACTTGCAAGTTTTGAGAGGAGAAATCCTTCATGAATAACATTTTGAAATAACATTTGCTATTCAGCATGAATTAAACATTTTGAAATAACATTTGCTATTCAGCATGAATTAAACAGTTTGAATTAAACAGTCTTTGACTATCAAACATTGGATTCCATATACTGTAGCTTATACAAGTAACAAGGTTATTTATTTGATGACATTTGAATTAACAAAATTAAAGAAAGTCTCTGGGTGACTTATTTGTGTTTTGATTCAAATTAAAGTAATAAAAGTGTTACTGTCCCTTCAGGAGTTAACGTTCGAGGTGCAGGGGCAGGAGGGCCACGTCTCAGGGGTTCCCGTTGGGACCAACCATTGGTCAATGGGTATACATGCTCATACTTCAACTTCATTGAAGGAGCACTCCACTTTAGACCTTGGTTTGATCTGAACCATTCGGGCTCACTTAGAGATCGAACACCTACCTTTTGTGGTTCTTTGCTCGTCTCAGACTTTTCAATCTGAGGTACATAAGGAGCAGAACTCCGTTCCAACCACTTTGAGTCACTGATCCAGTTGGCACCAACATTGCTATGTTTGTTGGATCGAACATCTTGTTTATTCTCGCTTGCTGTAGGAGAGGGAGCCTCTTCTATTTTTAACAACTGGGATTCGACCTTTTGACCTGGCACACCTCTAAGGGTGTTTTGCTTTGCATGTGAGCTTCAAAAGCATTTAAAGCACACTATTTTATTTCACCGATTGTGTTTTTGTAATGACACGTGAGGCGTGAACTTTTTCTCAGCATAAGGTGGAGATTGAAGCTGAAAAGAAGTTAAAAAAATTTCCTCGTCCTGAATGTCTGGTTCATTTCGGTCACCAAAATATGCTTTGAAAATTCTATTATAAAACAGTAATGGGTGTTCATCTTTCTCCTGCAAGATGTGCTTTGCAGCTAGGCATCCACCATGCTTAGTGGGAGTTTCTGCCATTTCGGACTGTTCCGTTCGATGTGCAGGCGAAGCAGATCCTTGGTCTGGGGGTACCTGTTGGGACCACCCATTGTTGTATGAGTTTACTAGATGCCCATACTTTCTAAACCTTGGACGCGCACCCGATTTTTGAAAGACATTCTCTGCAGCGGAGTAGCCACCACGCTTTGATACAGATTCTCTCTCTGTGCGAGGTGAAAGGGGAGCAGGTCCTTGGCTTAGGGGTTCTTGTTGGGACCCTTTGTTGTATGAGTAAACTAGATGCCCATACTTTCTAAACCTTGGACGCGCACCTTTTTGAACTTCCATCTTTGTTTTGATTCTTGAGAAAAATCAATAAGAGGGTTCTGTTTCTTAATGTGTGTAGATAAATCTTTACTTTTAATGTAGCAGTGAGTCAAATCAAACTAACCAGCTTTCTGGTTTAAGTGTTTCACTGTGTAATAAGTATTTTTATTCATAGGCACCTTCTTTCAGGTTTTACCCTCAATGAATTGTAAAGTTAAATGCACTCTTGCAGTGTTAACTTTAAATATAACTTATTTTTTTAACAACAGTTATGTGAACTTTTAGATATAAAAAGAAACAATCTTTTTCCTTTTTTTCTCTATCGGGGTCACGTCACTTCCGGTGACGTGTTGTTCAATGATGCGTTCATGGACTTTTACGTACCGTCGGAATTTGTTCGAACAGACTTTTTAATCACTCTAAAACACTTTTAGAATATCTCAAAACACAGCGTTTAAACAGTTTCTGACGATATTTCATGCATAGAAACGAAACAAGCCAGACAATCTGTCAGAATTGTATGAACAAAACTGAAATCTGACGACCAGCAGCATATCACATGATCACTTTTAACCAATCACAGCGCATAAGCAGATGTTATGAACGTAGAGTCAGCATAGGTTATCACAAACTTAGACTCTTTTTCAACTCATAAAACGCTAAAATACAACTAAAAAAATATGTGAACGTATCGTTTCAACATCCGAACAGTTCTACCAAGCTGCGCCCAGTAAAAATAGCAAAATAAATGTTGCCTACACTGTCTTTTTCCGTATCGACTACAACACGTCAGAGCTAACAAATGGACCGGGTCCAGAACCAGAACCTCGTCGATCCGACAGCTTCAGACACAAGATGCTATTATTCCTGCTTAAAATGTAACAATACCACTCGACAGCAATTTTCCAGATGAACTATGAAGCTCTTATAGGCACAGTTTTGACATGGAGTCAACAACAAGTGAATTGCACCTTATCTCTGACTGGGTCAGCAGAATCGAACCCAACCGAACCATGAAGAGTGACAATTTTTTAACCCAACAGCTTCCAACAAACGTTTAAAAGTTAAGTAAAGACAATTTCTCAGCTTCAAGTGACATTAACCAGCAGTTTCCTGCAGCTTGACACACTTTCCCAGCCAAAAACTATCGTGTTTCGAGTCTAAAAACTTGGACAAAATTTATGCCAACATGTTAAAGTACAGAAGTAGTACTGCACCATTTTTTGCCCAAAATGAAAAACGGCGATATCAGAGCCAAAAATGGGTCTAAAAATATGGGGAAAAAATCCATAAATAACACACTTCGGCATATAATCCTCAGGACATTCCAATGAGTAAAAAAACTTATACGCCGAAAAGTACGGTACTCAGGAGCTGTGCATCAATGTCTGTCAGCGATTCTTTTATTTTGGTTGCTCGTTCTCTGAAGAGCTACCCTTTCATGCCAGATTCCGAGATCCCTCCTAATGTGATGCTGGACTGATGGAGTGGTTATATCTGAATCCTGTGAGGGGAACAATGGTGGAGAGTAGCCTAAAGACACTTCAAAAGGAGACAAACCTGTGGCAGATGACGTCTGGGAATTATGGGCATTGTTTTGTAACTTGTCAGGTTTTCTGTCATTCATTTCAGATGCATGTTTGTGGTGCTGATCCAAATAAAAAGTGACCCACGTGGGCTCATTGGCCATGAGCTGATCAATCAGAATGTGTGTTGCTAGAATGGAGGCATGTCCCTCAATGATTGACTGACAGCTGTCCACATGTCGTGATAGAAGTTCAAGAGCGGTGCTCATAATAAACGGATATATTTGTCAGAACAAGTTTGAAAAAGAACTAGAGGCCATATTGAAGCTGGCAGATTTTTAAAAACATCTGTCAGAGAAGCTGAGCCCACAGAATGATGTTCACTGACTCTTCCACCACGAGGCGTGGCCCCGCAGGTGATGCTATATCAGGTGTCACCAACGCGGTGCCCGTGGGCACCTGGTCAACCACAGGGACCACGAGGTGCCCGCTGGGCATGTTCTAAAAATAGCACTCATCAAGGCGCACCACATTAAAAAAAATGTCATTAATTATTTTTTTAAATTTAAGAAATAACATTTGCAATGGTGTATATATTTTAAATGAAAATAATTAATAAAACTTTAAAAAATAAATAGTTTTGTATATACAGTTTAGCAATCTTGCCTGGGGTCAAAGTTCAAAATCAGAACGATCCCCATTTCTGCAGCAGTGCAGCTAACACGTCAGAGCTAACAAATGGACCGGGTCCAGAACCAGAACCTCGTCGATCCGACAGCTTCAGGCACAAGATGCTATTATTCCTGCTTAAAATGTAACAATACCACACGACAGCAATTTTCCAGATGAACTATGAAGCTCTTATAGGCACAGTTTTGACACGGAGTCAACAACAAGTGAATTGCACCTTATCTCTGACTGGGTCAGCAGAATCGAACCCAACCGAACCATGAAGAGTGACAATTTTTTAACCCAACAGCTTCCAACAAACGTTTAAAAGTTAAGTAAAGACAATTTCTCAGCTTCAAGTGACATTAACCAGCAGTTTCCTGCATAGGGATGGGAATTGATAAGAAATTATCAATATCGATGCCTTTATCGATGTCATTTATCGATTTGATTCCTTGTCAATTCTGTTATCAATTCTCATTTGGGTAATAAAATATAGTAAACCATTTGTGTTCATAAAGAATTTATTTATGGATTTTTTCCCATATTTTTAGACTCATTTTTCGCTCTGATTCTTCGTTTTTCATTTTTGGCGAAAATGGTGCAGTACCAGTTTCGGCCGCTTTAGAGGCGCTGTAGGCAGCAGCCAGCAGAGGACTCAGAGAGTGAAGAGGAAGAGGGGCCACTTCCAGAAGTTTCTACTTGCTGTGTCCGAAAAAAGACTCCTTTGGTCGGACTGATGACTCTGTCGCTGCCCGCTCCCTGCTGTGGATGTAGCTGTTTTTGTTTGCAAGATACCACTCATAAACCACACCGCGGATTTTTAAATCCAGCTGATTTCACATTTGGTTCAGCTCAGGAGCCCGTCTGCTATAGTGAGGTAAGAAATATATTTTTAAGCGTTTATTTAGCTAAATTTAAAGAAACAAAGCGTCCGGTTTGACCCGCCTGGCGCCTGCATAAAAGTCAGCGAACTTTTTTTTTTAAATCCAGCTTATTTGAACATTTCGTTAAACTCAGGAGTACGTCTACTATTAAGTCAGCTAAGAAATATATTTTTTAAGCGTTTATTTAGCTAAATTTAAAGAAAGAAAGCGTCCGGTTTGACCCGCCTGGCGCCTGCCTAAAATTCCGCGAACTTTTTTTTTTTAAATCCAGCTGATTTGAACATTTCGTTAAGCTCAGAAGGACGTCTGCTATGAAGTCAGCTAAGAAATATTTATTTTTTTTAGACACCACCACGCCACCACCACTCGGGCGCGGCGCATGTCTGTGATGTCAGCGCTTAAATACGTCACCACCAGGAGTCTGCAGAACCGATAAGCTGAATCGTTAAGACAAGCATCCTACAATTCCATGGAATTGGACTTTTAAGAACCGGTTCTCTAACAGAACCGGTTCTCGGTTCCCATCCCTATTCCTGCAGCTTGACACACTTTTCCATCCAAAAACTATTGTGTTTCGAGTCTAAAAACTTGGACAAAATTTATGCCAACATGTTAAAGTACAGAAATGTTAAATATCAAACTTTCAGAGACTTGAACAAGGCCACCATTATGTAGGGATATCGCACCGGTCAGTTTTACTGACTGTACAATATTCCAGATGAAAGATTTGAGTAGATTTTATCTGACACAAACTTATCATCAATTAAACGAGTTCTCTCTTTTTCAGTTCAATATTCAATAAATCTATGCCTTGGAGGTTAAATGTAATTGACATGAAATGTTAACTTATGTTGGTACAGCAGGACTGGACCATTTATTTAACAGAATCATAAATTACATCACACATTATGTACATGATTGAGTGATCAGGTTTCCTAGGTAGTCCCCGACTTACGAGCGCTCTGACTTACGAGGTCCCGGACTTACGAGCATGCATCTCATTAAAAAAATAAAAAAAAATTTTTTTTTTTTTTTTTTTTTTTTTATAAATGAATACATGTACAGTACTGGACAGTCACCAAGCACTTAGCCTATCCTAACACAGTTTTTAAAGATGAAGGAATAAGTTGAATTGTCTCCCTTTCACATAAAGGGAGCAAGCTCCCTATGGAGCCTGCAGGGAGGAGGGAGACAATTCAACTGACTCCTTCATCTTTAAAAACTGTGTTAGGATAGGCTAAGTGCTTGGTGACTGTACAGTACTGTACATTTATCTATTTATAAATAAAAAACAATAAAAAATAAAAATACTGTATATACTGTATATTTTTAATAAATAGATAAATGTACAGTACTGTACAGTCACCAAGCACTTAGCCTATCCTAACACAGTTTTTAAAGATGAAGGAGTCAGTTGAATTGTCTCCCTCCTCCCTGCAGGCTCCATAGGGAGCTTGCTCCCTTTATGTGAAAGGGAGACAATTCAACTTATTCCTTCATCTTTAAAAACTGTGTTAGGATAGGCTAAGTGCTTGGTGACTGTCCAGTACTGTACATGTATTCATAAAAAAAAAAAATTACGAATTTTTGACATACGAGCGCCCCTTAGGGACGGAACTCGCTCGTAAGTTGGGGACTACCTGTAATTTACTTCAGCACAAATGAAATACACGTTCGTAACTTCTAGGAACAACAGAACACAAGTTATGGGTGTTATTAACTTATATTCTGCTGGCACAATAAACTTAAAGTTTAGTTACTTGAAATAAGAAAGTTTCATAAGAGAAAATGGAGGAAAGGTGGAAAAGAGGAGGGGTACTGTCTTGATGTGTACAGCAAACCCTCGAGTTACGTCACCTGCGACCTACGGCAACTCAGACTTACGATTTTATCATATTTAATAAAAATATGATTTAAAAAAAAACATCTTTTTTTTGTGTGTTTAAATGTTATTAATTTCATGTGTATAGCACTTTGTTGCAGCTGTGGTTGTTTTAAATGGCTTTATAAATAAAGTATAATTATTAATATTACGTTTTTATTACAATTTTATCGTATTTACGCAACTTCCGGTCGTTTCCGGTCGCCATTTTACAATTGTCTACTGCGGTCAATGGAGCTCCAGAGGCTCCTGTCAGCTGGCTCTAGAGGACCGTGTGTCCGTTCAGGGTTGCCTCATACGGATAAATTTGCTGGAAACACTCGGTCAACTCTGTGGACGTCTCAGGCCCGGAGGAGCAGCCGCGGATCGCCCCGCGATCGCTCCCACAACGCCGCCCGACATGCTAACGACAGCAGCTAACAGAGCAGCTAACACAGGCGAAGACACCGAGCCGACATGCCGCGGAGGGGCCATCTGCGGCCGGGAGCTCGCCGCAAATGTCCGCCTGGCAGTCGGGGGACACCGAGCTAACGCGGAGATACAAAGCCGACAGCCTTTTTGAATGAACTGACATGCTAACCATTGCTGCTAATGGCGGGGCCTAACCGTAGCTAACGCCGAGCAGCTTGTTTTGGATGGAGGAACATCGCGGAGAAACGGCTTTCAGTAAGTTTTTTTTTTTCTGGCTCCAAATGTATGAAGTTAAGAAGCTAACAGTCATTCTTTTAAACAGTTTTGACCACGTGTGTGCGTGTGGAGCGTAAGGAAGCTGGGGGAGCTCGGACGGGTGCGAGCTGATGCTAAAAGACGAAGGCAGGCTTTGACCAGCTCAAAGTAAGACATTATATTTTTTATTTATTGTACAGTACTGTATTCATTTACTGTACAGTTCTGTGCATGTTTATGGCCTAGTATGTCTGCTTGTTCAGTCTCATGCCATTAAATATGTGTGCGGCGCTCCGTTAGCGGTATAGCCGCGACCTATGTCAGAAACGCGGACCTACGACAGGCAGGTGTTTTTGGTCCGCGAGGTACGACAACATCGACCTAAGTCACACCCGTAGGTCCCAATCCCTGACGTAACTCGAGGGCTTCCTGTATTTTAACCAGGAAAAGGCACATTCTCCAGTCCGGGTCGGCTGGACTTCGTACCATGATGAACAACGACTTTTACCTTTGTGAAGATTTTCTTGTCTCGACTCCGGTAAAGTTGATTAGCCCCACGTACACGGACTGTCCGTCCGGCTCAGGCTTCAGCGTTCACTTTTCAGCGGTTCCAGATGAAATCCGCCTCTGCTTCACAAAGTAATGGCTCAGTTCCAGTTTGACTTTTCAAGATAAAAGATTCTTTAAAAGAATTTCAATAAAATAGAGCTTAGAGCTCAAAACGGACTCATAGCCAGCAGTGCTATGAAGTCCCAACTGAGGACGTGTCATTGGCGTTTAGACAGACGTCACTCAGTTCTTAGATGAAGAACTCACATCCTAGTTCCATCCGCAGACTAAAGGAAAACAGGAAGTCCGAGCTCTTTTAAGGCTAACTTGACCTAGAACTTATCTCTTCCTGATTTGCGAGTGGCACCAGGAAAGGATGTAAGGATGACATCAGAGCGTGTCAGGATGTTTATAAGTAGGTCAAGAGATTAGTTCATGATAGAAAGATAAAGTGTTAGTTTTAGATGCCAGCATTTTATGATAAAACTGTCTTAACACTTTACACACAACACTGTTAACCTGTTGGTTTGGTTAAACATGTCATTACAGCATTATATTTGCAACCTCACTGAAGATAATAGCAAAAACAGATATTATTCATCTTGATTATTAAATAGGACAAAAACGAAAGTCTCTTGAGTGTGGTGATGTCCTGGATTCAAGCTAACTGAATGAGATAAAGCGTCACTTTATCTTCACTTGCAAGTTTTGAGAGGAGAAATCCTTCATGAATAACATTTTGAAATAACATTTGCTATTCAGCATGAATTAAACAATTTGAATTAAACAGTCTTTGACTATCAAACATTGGATTCCATATACTGTAGCTTATACAAGTAACAAGGTTATTTATTTGATGACATTTGAATTAACAAAATTAAAGAAAGTCTCTGGGTGACTTATTTGTGTTTTGATTCAAATTAAAGTAATAAAAGTGTTACTGTCCCTTCAGGAGTTAACGTTCGAGGTGCAGGGGCAGGAGGGCCACGTCTCAGGGGTTCCCGTTGGGACCAACCATTGGTCAATGGGTATACATGCTCATACTTCAACTTCATTGAAGGAGCACTCCACTTTAGACCTTGGTTTGATCTGAACCATTCGGGCTCACTTAGAGATCGAACACCTACCTTTTGTGGTTCTTTGCTCGTCTCAGACTTTTCAATCTGAGGTACATAAGGAGCAGAACTCCGTTCCAACCACTTTGAGTCACTGATCCAGTTGGCACCAACATTGCTATGTTTGTTGGATCGAACATCTTGTTTATTCTCGCTTGCTGTAGGAGAGGGAGCCTCTTCTATTTTTAACAACTGGGATTCGACCTTTTGACCTGGCACACCTCTAAGGGTGTTTTGCTTTGCATGTGAGCTTCAAAAGCATTTAAAGCACACTATTTTATTTCACCGATTGTGTTTTTGTAATGACACGTGAGGCGTGAACTTTTTCTCAGCATAAGGTGGAGATTGAAGCTGAAAAGAAGTTAAAAAAATTTCCTCGTCCTGAATGTCTGGTTCATTTCGGTCACCAAAATATGCTTTGAAAATTCTATTATAAAACAGTAATGGGTGTTCATCTTTCTCCTGCAAGATGTGCTTTGCAGCTAGGCATCCACCATGCTTAGTGGGAGTTTCTGCCATTTCGGACTGTTCCGTTCGATGTGCAGGCGAAGCAGATCCTTGGTCTGGGGGTACCTGTTGGGACCACCCATTGTTGTATGAGTTTACTAGATGCCCATACTTTCTAAACCTTGGACGCGCACCCGATTTTTGAAAGACATTCTCTGCAGCGGAGTAGCCACCACGCTTTGATACAGATTCTCTCTCTGTGCGAGGTGAAAGGGGAGCAGGTCCTTGGCTTAGGGGTTCTTGTTGGGACCCTTTGTTGTATGAGTAAACTAGATGCCCATACTTTCTAAACCTTGGACGCGCACCTTTTTGAACTTCCATCTTTGTTTTGATTCTTGAGAAAAATCAATAAGAGGGTTCTGTTTCTTAATGTGTGTAGATAAATCTTTACTTTTAATGTAGCAGTGAGTCAAATCAAACTAACCAGCTTTCTGGTTTAAGTGTTTCACTGTGTAATAAGTATTTTTATTCATAGGCACCTTCTTTCAGGTTTTACCCTCAATGAATTGTAAAGTTAAATGCACTCTTGCAGTGTTAACTTTAAATATAACTTATTTTTTTAACAACAGTTATGTGAACTTTTAGATATAAAAAGAAACAATCTTTTTCCTTTTTTTCTCTATCGGGGTCACGTCACTTCCGGTGACGTGTTGTTCAATGATGCGTTCATGGACTTTTACGTACCGTCGGAATTTGTTCGAACGGACTTTTTAATCGCTCTAAAACACTTTAAGAATATCTCAAAACACGGCGTTTAAACAGTTTCTGACGATATTTCATGCATAGAAACGAAACAACCAAGACAATCTGTCAGAATTGTATGAACAAAACTGAAATCTGACGACCAGCAGCATATCACGTGATCACTTTTAACCAATCACAGCGCATAAACGGATGTTATGAACATAGCGTCAGCATAGCTTATCAC
>JBBPBX010111193.1:0-10764 GCA_038048925.1 Garcialebias charrua | reverse complement strand
AATGTGTGTGTAGTAGGGTGATGTATGAATGTGTGTGTAGTAGAGTGATGTATGAATGTGTGTAGTAGAGTGATGTATGAATGTGTGTGTAGTAGAGTGATGTATGAATGTATTTAGTAGAGTGATGTATGAATGTGTGTGTAGTAGAGGGCTGTATGAATGTGTGTGTAGTAGAGTGCTGTATGAATGTGTGTAGTAGAGTGCTGTATGAATGTGTGTGTAGTAGAGTGCTGTATGAATATGTGTAGTAGAGTGCTGTATTAATGTGTGTAGTAGAGTGCTGTATGAATGTGTGTGTAGTAAAGTGCAGTATGAATGTGTGTGTAGTAGAGTGCTGTATGAATGTGTGTAGTAGAGTGCTGTATGAATGTGTGTGTAGTAGAGTGATGTATGAATGTGTGTGTGTAGTAGAGGGCTGTATGAATGTGTGTGTAGTAGAGTGATGTATGAATGTGTGTAGTAGAATGATGTATGAATGTGTGTAGTAGTGTGCTGTATGAATGTGTGTGTAGTAGAGTGATGTATGAATGTGTGTGTAGTAGAGAGCTGTATGAATGTGTGTGTAGTAGAGTGATGTATTAATGTGTGTAGTAGAATTATGTATGAATGTGTGTGTAGTAGAGTGATGTATGAATGTGTGTGTAGTAGAGGGCTGTATGAATGTGTGTGTAGTAGAGGGCTGTATGAATGTGTGTGTAGTAGAGTGGTGTATGAATGTGTGTGTAGTAGAGGGCTGTATGAATGTGTGTGTAGTAGAGTGATGTATGAATGTGTGTGTAGTAGAGGGCTGTATGAATGTGTGTGTAGTAGAGGGCTGTATGAATGTGTGTATAGTAGAGTGATGTATGAATGTGTGTGTAGTAGAGGGCTGTATGAATGTGTGTGTAGTAGAATGATGTATGAATGTGTGTGTAGTAGAGGGCTGTATGAATGTGTGTGTAGTAGAGGGCTGTATGAATGTGTGTAGTAGAGTGATGTATGAATGTGTGTAGTAGAGGGATGTATGAATGTATTTAGTAGAGGGCTGTATGAATGTGTGTATAGTAGAGGGCTGTATAAATGTGTGTGTAGTAGAGGGTTATATGAATGTGTGTGTAGTAGAGTGATGTATGAATGTGTGTGTAGTAGAGGGCTGTATGAATGTGTGTGTAGTAGGTGATGTATGAATGTGTGTGTAGTAGAGTGATGTATGAATGTGTGTGTAGTAGAGTGATGTATGAATGTGTGTGTAGTAGAGTGATGTATGAATGTGTGTGTAGTAGAGTGATGTATGAATGTGTGTGTAGTAGAGTGATGTATGAATGTGTGTGTAGTAGAGTGATGTATGAATGTGTGTGTAGTAGAGTGATGTATGAATGTGTGTGTAGTAGAGTGATGTATGAATGTGTGTGTAGTAGAGTGATGTATGAATGTGTGTGTAGTAGAGTGATGTATGAATGTGTGTGTAGTAGAGTGATATATGAATGTATTTAGTAGAGTGATGTATGAATGTGTGTGTAGTAGAGGGCTGTATGAATGTGTGTGTAGTAGAGGGCTGTATGAATGTGTGTGTAGCAGAGTGATGTATGAATGTGTGTGTAGCAGAGTGATGTATGAATGTGTGTAGTAAAGTGCTGTTTGAATGTGTGTGTGCAGCAGAGTGCTGTATGAATGTGTGTGTAGTAGAGTGCTGTATGAATGTGTGTGTAGTAAAGTGCTGTATGAATGTGTGTGTAGTAGAGTGCTGTATGAATGTGTGTAGTAGAGTGCTGTATGAATGTGTGTGTAGTAGAGTGCTGTATGAATATGTGTAGTAGAGTGCTGTATGAATGTGTGTAGTAGAGTGCTGTATGAATGTGTGTGTAGTAAAGTGCAGTATGAATGTGTGTGTAGTAGAGTGCTGTATGAATGTGTGTAGTAGAGTGCTGTATGAATGTGTGTGTAGTAGAGTGATGTATGAATGTGTGTGTGTGTAGTAGAGGGCTGTATGAATGTGTGTGTAGTAGAGTGATGTATGAATGTGTGTAGTAGAGTGATGTATGAATGTGTGTAGTAGTGTGCTGTATGAATGTGTGTGTAGTAGAGTGATGTATGAATGTGTGTGTAGTAGAGAGCTGTATGAATGTGTGTGTAGTAGAGTGATGTATTAATGTGTGTAGTAGAATTATGTATGAATGTGTGTGTAGTAGAGTGATGTATGAATGTGTGTGTAGTAGAGGGCTGTATGAATGTGTGTGTAGTAGAGGGCTGTATGAATGTGTGTGTAGTAGAGTGGTGTATGAATGTGTGTGTAGTAGAGGGCTGTATGAATGTGTGTGTAGTAGAGTGATGTATGAATGTGTGTGTAGTAGAGGGCTGTATGAATGTGTGTGTAGTAGAGGGCTGTATGAATGTGTGTGTAGTAGAGTGATGTGTGAATGTGTGTGTAGTAGAGGGCTGTATGAATGTGTGTGTAGTAGAATGATGTATGAATGTGTGTGTAGTAGAGGGCTGTATGAATGTGTGTGTAGTAGAGGGCTGTATGAATGTGTGTGTAGTAGGGTGATGTATGAATGTGTGTGTAGTAGAGTGATGTATGAATGTGTGTATTAGAGGGATGTATGAATGTATTTAGTAGAGGGCTGTATGAATGTGTGTAGTAGAGTGATGTATGAATGTGTGTGTAGTAGAGTGATGTATGAATGTATTTAGTAGAGTGATGTATGAATGTGTGTGTAGTAGAGGGCTGTATGAATGTGTGTGTGTGTGTAGTAGAGTGATGTATGAATGTGTGTGTAGTAGAGGGCTGTATGAATGTGTGTGTAGTAGAGTGATGTATGAATGTGTGTGTAGTAGAGTGATGTATGAATGTGTGTGTAGTAGAGTGATGTATGAATGTGTGTGTAGTAGAGTGATGTATGAATGTGTGTTAGTAGAGTGATGTATGAATGTGTGTGTAGTAGAGGGCTGTATGAATGTGTGTGTAGTAGAGTGATGTATGAATGTGTGTAGTAGAGTGATGTATGAATGTGTGTAGTACAGTGATGTATGAATGTGTGTAGTAGAGTGATGTATAAATGTGTGAAGTAGAGTGATGTATGAATGTATTTAGTAGAGTGATGTATGAATGTATTTAGTAGAGTGATGTATGAATGTATTTAGTAGAGTGATTATGAATGTGTGTGTAGTAGAGGGCTGTATGAATGTGTGTAGTAGAGTGATGTATGAATGTGTGTGTAGTAAAGTGCAGTATGAATGTGTGTGTAGTAGAGTGATGTATGAATGTATTTAGTAGAGTGATGTATGAATGTGTGTAGTAGAGTGATGTATGAATGTGTGTGTAGTAGAGTGATGTATGAATGTGTGTGTAGTACAGTGATGTATGAATGTGTGTGTAGTAGAGTGATGTATGAATGTGTGTGTAGTAAAGTGCAGTATGAATGTGTGTGTAGTAGAGTGATGTATGAATGTGTGTGTAGTAGAGTGATGTATGAATGTGTGTGTAGTAGAGTGCTGTATGAATGTGTGTGTAGTAGAGTGATGTATGAATGTGTGTGTAGTAGAGTGCTGTATGAATGTGTGTGTAGTAGAGTGCTGTATGAATGTGTGTAGTAGAGTGCTGTATGAATGTGTGTAGTAGAGTGCTGTATGAATGTGTGTAGTAGAGTGCTGTATGAATGTGTGTGTAGTAGAGTGCTGTATGAATGTGTGTGTAGTAGAGTGCTGTATGAATGTGTGTGTAGTAGAGTGCTGTATGAATGTGTGTAGTAGAGTGCTGTATGAATGTGTGTGTAGTAGAGTGCTGTATGAATGTGTGTAGTAGAGTGCTGTATGAATGTGTGTAGTAGAGTGCTGTATGAATGTGTGTAGTAGAGTGCTGTATGAATGTGTGTGTAGTAGAGTGCTGTATGAATGTGTGTAGTAGAGTGCTGTATGAATGTGTGTGTAGTAGAGTGATGTATGAATGTGTGTGTAGTAGAGAGCTGTATGAATGTGTGTGTAGTAGAGTGATGTATTAATGTGTGTAGTAGAATTATGTATGAATGTGTGTGTAGTAGAGTGATGTATGAATGTGTGTGTAGTAGAGGGCTGTATGAATGTGTGTGTAGTAGAGGGCTGTATGAATGTGTGTGTAGTAGAGTGGTGTATGAATGTGTGTGTAGTAGAGGGCTGTATGAATGTGTGTGTAGTAGAGTGATGTATGAATGTGTGTGTAGTAGAGGGCTGTATGAATGTGTGTGTAGTAGAGGGCTGTATGAATGTGTGTGTAGTAGAGTGATGTATGAATGTGTGTGTAGTAGAGGGCTGTATGAATGTGTGTGTAGTAGAGTGATGTATGAATGTGTGTGTAGTAGAGGGCTGTATGAATGTGTGTGTAGTAGAGGGCTGTATGAATGTGTGTAGTAGAGTGATGTATGAATGTGTGTAGTAGAGGGATGTATGAATGTATTTAGTAGAGGGCTGTATGAATGTGTGTATAGTAGAGGGCTGTATAAATGTGTGTGTAGTAGAGGGTTATATGAATGTGTGTGTAGTAGAGTGATGTATGAATGTGTGTGTAGTAGAGGGCTGTATGAATGTGTGTGTAGTAGGGTGATGTATGAATGTGTGTGTAGTAGAGTGATGTATGAATGTGTGTAGTAGAGTGATGTATGAATGTTTGTGTAGTAGAGTGATGTATGAATGTATTTAGTAGAGTGATGTATGAATGTGTGTGTAGTAGAGGGCTGTATGAATGTGTGTGTGTAGTAGAGTGATGTATGAATGTGTGTGTAGTAGAGGGCTGTATGAATGTCTGTGTAGTAGGGTGATGTATGAATGTGTGTGTAGTAGAGTGATGTATGAATGTGTGTAGTAGAGTGATGTATGAATGTGTGTGTAGTAGAGTGATATATGAATGTATTTAGTAGAGTGATGTATGAATGTGTGTGTAGTAGAGGGCTGTAAGAATGTGTGTGTAGTAGAGGGCTGTAAGAATGTGTGTGTAGTAGAGGGCTGTATGAATGTGTGTGTGTAGCAGAGTGATGTATGAATGTGTGTGTAGCAGAGTGATGTATGAATGTGTGTAGTAAAGTGCTGTTTGAATGTGTGTGTGCAGCAGAGTGCTGTATGAATGTGTGTGTAGTAGAGTGCTGTATGAATGTGTGTGTAGTAAAGTGCTGTATGAATGTGTGTGTAGTAGAGTGCTGTATGAATGTGTGTAGTAGAGTGCTGTATGAATGTGTGTGTAGTAGAGTGCTGTATGAATATGTGTAGTAGAGTGCTGTATGAATGTGTGTAGTAGAGTGCTGTATGAATGTGTGTGTAGTAAAGTGCAGTATGAATGTGTGTGTAGTAGAGTGCTGTATGAATGTGTGTAGTAGAGTGCTGTATGAATGTGTGTGTAGTAGAGTGATGTATGAATGTGTGTGTAGTAGAGGGCTGTATGAATGTGTGTGTAGTAGAGTGATGTATGAATGTGTGTAGTAGAGTGATGTATGAATGTGTGTAGTAGTGTGCTGTATGAATGTGTGTGTAGTAGAGTGATGTATGAATGTGTGTGTAGTAGAGAGCTGTATGAATGTGTGTGTAGTAGAGTGATGTATTAATGTGTGTAGTAGAATTATGTATGAATGTGTGTGTAGTAGAGTGATGTATGAATGTGTGTGTAGTAGAGGGCTGTATGAATGTGTGTGTAGTAGAGGGCTGTATGAATGTGTGTGTAGTAGAGTGGTGTATGAATGTGTGTGTAGTAGAGGGCTGTATGAATGTGTGTGTAGTAGAGTGATGTATGAATGTGTGTGTAGTAGAGGGCTGTATGAATGTGTGTGTAGTAGAGGGCTGTATGAATGTGTGTGTAGTAGAGTGATGTATGAATGTGTGTGTAGTAGAGGGCTGTATGAATGTGTGTGTAGTAGAATGATGTATGAATGTGTGTGTAGTAGAGGGCTGTATGAATGTGTGTGTAGTAGAGGGCTGTATGAATGTGTGTAGTAGAGTGATGTATGAATGTGTGTAGTAGAGGGATGTATGAATGTATTTAGTAGAGGGCTGTATGAATGTGTGTATAGTAGAGGGCTGTATAAATGTGTGTGTAGTAGAGGGTTATATGAATGTGTGTGTAGTAGAGTGATGTATGAATGTGTGTGTAGTAGAGGGCTGTATGAATGTGTGTGTAGTAGGGTGATGTATGAATGTGTGTGTAGTAGAGTGATGTATGAATGTGTGTAGTAGAGGGATGTATGAATGTACTTAGTAGAGGGCTGTATGAATGTGTGTATAGTAGAGGGCTGTATAAATGTGTGTGTAGTAGAGGGCTATATGAATGTGTGTGTAGTAGAGTGATGTATGAATGTGTGTGTAGTAGAGGGCTGTATGAATGTGTGTGTAGTAGGGTGATGTATGAATGTGTGTGTAGTAGAGTGATGTATGAATGTGTGTATTAGAGGGATGTATGAATGTATTTAGTAGAGGGCTGTATGAATGTGTGTAGTAGAGTGATGTATGAATGTGTGTGTAGTAGAGTGATGTATGAATGTATTTAGTAGAGTGATGTATGAATGTGTGTGTAGTAGAGGGCTGTATGAATGTGTGTGTGTGTGTAGTAGAGTGATGTATGAATGTGTGTGTAGTAGAGGGCTGTATGAATGTGTGTGTAGTAGGGTGATGTATGAATGTGTGTGTAGTAGAGTGATGTATGAATGTGTGTAGTAGAGTGATGTATGAATGTGTGTGTAGTAGAGTGATGTATGAATGTATTTAGTAGAGTGATGTATGAATGTGTGTGTAGTAGAGGGCTGTATGAATGTGTGTGTAGTAGAGTGATGTATGAATGTGTGTAGTAGAGTGATGTATGAATGTGTGTAGTACAGTGATGTATGAATGTGTGTAGTAGAGTGATGTATAAATGTGTGAAGTAGAGTGATGTATGAATGTATTTAGTAGAGTGATGTATGAATGTATTTAGTAGAGTGATGTATGAATGTATTTAGTAGAGTGATTATGAATGTGTGTGTAGTAGAGGGCTGTATGAATGTGTGTAGTAGAGTGATGTATGAATGTGTGTGTAGTAGAGTGATGTATGAATGTGTGTGTAGTAAAGTGCAGTATGAATGTGTGTGTAGTAGAGTGATGTATGAATGTATGTGTAGTAGAGTGATGTATGAATGTGTGTAGTAGAGTGATGTATGAATGTGTGTGTAGTAGAGTGATGTATGAATGTGTGTGTAGTACAGTGATGTATGAATGTGTGTGTAGTAGAGTGATGTATGAATGTGTGTGTAGTAAAGTGCAGTATGAATGTGTGTGTAGTAGAGTGATGTATGAATGTGTGTGTAGTAGAGTGATGTATGAATGTGTGTAGTAAAGTGCAGTATGAATGTGTGTGTAGCAGAGTGATGTATGAATGTGTGTAGTAAAGTGCTGTTTGAATGTGTGTGTGCAGCAGAGTGCTGTATGAATGTGTGTGTAGTAGAGTGCTGTATGAATGTGTGTGTAGTAAAGTGCTGTATGAATGTGTGTGTAGTAGAGTGCTGTATGAATGTGTGTAGTAGAGTGCTGTATGAATGTGTGTGTAGTAGAGTGCTGTATGAATATGTGTAGTAGAGTGCTGTATGAATGTGTGTAGTAGAGTGCTGTATGAATGTGTGTGTAGTAAAGTGCAGTATGAATGTGTGTGTAGTAGAGTGCTGTATGAATGTGTGTAGTAGAGTGCTGTATGAATGTGTGTGTAGTAGAGTGATGTATGAATGTGTGTAGTAGAGGTGTATGAATGTGTGTGTAGTAGAGGGCTGTATGAATGTGTGTGTAGTAGAGGGCTGTATGAATGTGTGTGTAGTAGAGTGGTGTATGAATGTGTGTGTAGTAGAGGGCTGTATGAATGTGTGTGTAGTAGAGTGATGTATGAATGTGTGTGTAGTAGAGGGCTGTATGAATGTGTGTGTAGTAGAGGGCTGTATGAATGTGTGTGTAGTAGAGTGATGTATGAATGTGTGTGTAGTAGAGGGCTGTATGAATGTGTGTGTAGTAGAATGATGTATGAATGTGTGTGTAGTAGAGGGCTGTATGAATGTGTGTGTAGTAGAGGGCTGTATGAATGTGTGTAGTAGAGTGATGTATGAATGTGTGTAGTAGAGGGATGTATGAATGTATTTAGTAGAGGGCTGTATGAATGTGTGTATAGTAGAGGGCTGTATAAATGTGTGTGTAGTAGAGGGTTATATGAATGTGTGTGTAGTAGAGTGATGTATGAATGTGTGTGTAGTAGAGGGCTGTATGAATGTGTGTGTAGTAGGGTGATGTATGAATGTGTGTGTAGTAGAGTGATGTATGAATTTGTGTAGTAGAGTGATGTATGAATATTTGTGTAGTAGAGTGATGTATGAATGTATTTAGTAGAGTGATGTATGAATGTGTGTGTAGTAGAGGGCTGTATGAATGTGTGTGTGTGTGTAGTAGAGTGATGTATGAAAGTGTGTGTAGTAGAGGGCTGTATGAATGTCTGTGTAGTAGGGTGATGTATGAATGTGTGTGTAGTAGAGTGATGTATGAATGTGTGTAGTAGAGTGATATATGAATGTATTTAGTAGAGTGATGTATGAATGTGTGTGTAGTAGAGGGCTGTATGAATGTGTGTGTAGTAGAGGGCTGTATGAATGTGTGTGTAGCAGAGTGATGTATGAATGTGTGTGTAGCAGAGTGATGTATGAATGTGTGTAGTAAAGTGCTGTTTGAATGTGTGTGTGCAGCAGAGTGCTGTATGAATGTGTGTGTAGTAGAGTGCTGTATGAATGTGTGTGTAGTAAAGTGCTGTATGAATGTGTGTGTAGTAGAGTGCTGTATGAATGTGTGTAGTAGAGTGCTGTATGAATGTGTGTGTAGTAGAGTGCTGTATGAATATGTGTAGTAGAGTGCTGTATGAATGTGTGTAGTAGAGTGCTGTATGAATGTGTGTGTAGTAAAGTGCAGTATGAATGTGTGTGTAGTAGAGTGCTGTATGAATGTGTGTAGTAGAGTGCTGTATGAATGTGTGTGTAGTAGAGTGATGTATGAATGTGTGTGTGTGTGTAGTAGAGGGCTGTATGAATGTGTGTGTAGTAGAGTGATGTATGAATGTGTGTAGTAGAGTGATGTATGAATGTGTGTAGTAGTGTGCCGTATGAATGTGTGTGTAGTAGAGTGATGTATGAATGTATGTATTAGAGGGATGTATGAATGTACTTAGTAGAGGGCTGTATGAATGTGTGTATAGTAGAGGGCTGTATAAATGTGTGTGTAGTAGAGGGCTATATGAATGTGTGTGTAGTAGAGTGATGTATGAATGTGTGTGTAGTAGAGGGCTGTATGAATGTGTGTGTAGTAGGGTGATGTATGAATGTGTGTGTAGTAGAGTGATGTATGAATGTGTGTATTAGAGGGATGTATGAATGTATTTAGTAGAGGGCTGTATGAATGTGTGTAGTAGAGTGATGTATGAATGTGTGTGTAATAGAGTGATGTATGAATGTATTTAGTAGAGTGATGTATGAATGTGTGTGTAGTAGAGGGTTGTATGAATGTGTGTGTGTGTGTAGTAGAGTGATGTATGAATGTGTGTGTAGTAGAGGGCTGTATGAATGTGTGTGTAGTAGGGTGATGTATGAATGTGTGTGTAGTAGAGTGATGTATGAATGTGTGTAGTAGAGTGATGTATGAATGTGTGTGTAGTAGAGTGATGTATGAATGTATTTAGTAGAGTGATGTATGAATGTGTGTGTAGTAGAGGGCTGTATGAATGTGTGTAGTAGAGTGATGTATGAATGTGTGTAGTAGAGGGATGTATGAATGTATTTAGTAGAGGGCTGTATGAATGTGTGTATAGTAGAGGGCTGTATAAATGTGTGTGTAGTAGAGGGTTATATGAATGTGTGTGTAGTAGAGTGATGTATGAATGTGTGTGTAGTAGAGGGCTGTATGAATGTGTGTGTAGTAGGGTGATGTATGAATGTGTGTGTAGTAGAGTGATGTATGAATTTGTGTAGTAGAGTGATGTATGAATGTTTGTGTAGTAGAGTGATGTATGAATGTATTTAGTAGAGTGATGTATGAATGTGTGTGTAGTAGAGGGCTGTATGAATGTGTGTGTGTGTAGTAGAGTGATGTATGAATGTGTGTGTAGTAGAGGGCTGTATGAATGTCTGTGTAGTAGGGTGATGTATGAATGTGTGTGTAGTAGAGTGATGTATGAATGTGTGTAGTAGAGTGATGTATGAATGTGTGTGTAGTAGAGTGATATATGAATGTATTTAGTAGAGTGATGTATGAATGTGTGTGTAGTAGAGGGCTGTATGAATGTGTGTGTAGTAGAGGGCTGTATGAATGTGTGTGTAGCAGAGTGATGTATGAATGTGTGTGTAGCAGAGTGATGTATGAATGTGTGTGTAGTAGAGTGCTGTATGAATGTGTGTGTAGTAGAGTGCTGTATGAATGTGTGTGTAGTAGAGTGCTGTATGAATGTGTGTGTAGTAGAGTGCTGTATGAATGTGTGTGTAGTAGAGTGCTGTATGAATGTGTGTGTAGTAGAGTGCTGTATGAATGTGTGTGTAGTAGAGTGCTGTATGAATGTGTGTGTAGTAGAGTGCTGTATGAATGTGTGTGTAGTAGAGTGCTGTATGAATGTGTGTGTAGTAGAGTGCTGTATGAATGTGTGTGTAGTAGAGTGCTGTATGAATGTGTGTAGTAGAGTGCTGTATGAATGTGTGTGTAGTAGAGTGCTGTATGAATGTGTGTGTGTGTGTAGTAGAGTGCTGTATGAATGTGTGTGTAGTAGAGTGATGTATGAATGTGTGT
>JBBPBX010111192.1:0-10764 GCA_038048925.1 Garcialebias charrua | reverse complement strand
ACACACACACACACACACACACACATCGTGTTGTATATATCGTGATATATATCGTTATCGTGATATGGAAAAGTCCATATCGTGATATATGATTTTTTTCCCATATCGCCCAGCACTAGTAGTAATGAATAAAAGTGACCCATTTGGATGATATTTTAAATAAACCGCACTCTACAATAAATAAACTATATTAACAATAATAAAAATCTTAATAAATACAATACTGTAACAGTCAGAACCAGAACAATAAGCAGCAACAGACTGTTTACAATCTAACTAATCAAGTTTTTGTCCAGTAGCATCAGTGTGGCTGTATTTGTCCTCATTACTCACAACCTCTTCTTGGTGGGACAGGTCCTGGAAAAGTTCAGAGTTCAGTTCAGTCATCACACACTTCTAGGGCTGCAACTAACGATTATTTCAATAATCGATTAATCGGCCGATTATTTTTTCGATTCATCGATGAATCGGCAAAAAAAAAAAAAAAAGGAAACAAGTTTTAATTATCACCTCTTTATTCCAAAATTTGACTGACATATCAAATCGCACAAAAAACAGGTTGCTACTTGACTATTCTGTTAGTAAAATATTGAATAATTAAAAAATAAAGTTAGTCAGCTTCAATAAAAAATAAATGTACACAAACATATATACAAATGTATGATTTATACCTGCACAAAATGTAGCTACTTTGTAAAATGTGTCCTTGAGGGACGAGTGTAACCTGGATTAAAGGTGTGGATTGTTTTAACCTGGATGGGGCGGCTGTGGCTGAGTTGTTAGAGCAGTCGTCCTCCAATGCAAGAGTTGAGGGTTGGAATCCACCAGCAGTCACATGCCTAAGTGTCCATGGGCAAGACACTGAACCCCATGTTTGTGCCCCATTGGTGTATGAATGTGAGCTAAAGCTCTGATTAGTCTCTTTAGAATGATTTGTTCTTTGTAATCTAGTAGAGTGCTGTATGAATGGGTAAATGAGGACATGTAGTGCTTTACACTACTATAAACAATGTAAAGCACTTTGAGTATCAATTAGATAGAAAGGTGCTATATAAGTACAGTACAGTCCATTTACCATTTACCATTACAAGTGTGGATCATTGTAACCTGGGTTAAAAGTGTATCATGGCAGTGAAGTCTTCGTCTTCAACCATCGACAGAGGCCTCATGTCAGTGACGTTCATGTAAGGATCTTTCAGTCTCTGCTGCTTGCTGTGGTGTGCATGATGTCTGTCCATCATGAAGGCTGTCATTGTTGTTTTCTGGAATGAGAGAGAGTTTATATGTATTATATCATAATTTACAGTAACTCAAGAAATGCCTTGTTTCACTTGGTTAAACACACAAGCACACACACACACACACACACAACACAAATATAAAATACTAATTACACACACTTGAGTAGATGAATAAATTACTGTAATTCCTGTTTAAATGCAATTCATCCTTCCATACAATGCAGTGACTTCAGACTTTGCCAGCAAATTAAAAGTTGAAGCTAAATCATTAAATTATCACCATCTTTGTGTTAGATTTATTTATAAAACACATTTAAACACTGCTTGTATCGTTACATTAAAAATAAAAACACACACATTCTCTGTCACAGCTAAGAAACAAGCAGCTTCAGCTGCCAGAGACACTGGCATCACGTTTTCTCTCTTTGAAACAGAACAAATATGTTTTGACTTACCTGCTGATCTTCCTTCATTCACACGGTGGTGAAGCCCGTCATGTTTACATTTCATCTGCGTGGTTATCTCGTGTCGCGTCGTCACTTTTCAAAGCTTTTTTATCTATGAAGCGTCGAACTCCCACACGTTGTAGGACTTATTTACAGTTTTCTCTGCATCGCGTCGGTCATTGTAAAATAGACTTTGAAAACAGTCTCTGCTCTGTTTCCTCCTCCCTCCTCGCTCTGTTCAGAAGCGCCACACACGCGCAGGCGCAGCACGCTGACGCTGCAGTTTTTTTTTTTTTTTTTCAAACTTTATTCAGTCAGCCAGCTTGCCTTTGACAAAAGCTTTACCGGTGAACAAAACAGCTCCGCGGCGCCGTGAAAGATGCATAATCGCGCGACACAACGAATCGATGATGAAATTCGTTGCCAACACTTTTAAAAATCGATTTTTATCGATTTTATCGATTCGTTGTTTCAGCCCTACTGCATTTAAACTACTTCTTCAGGTAATCAGATCGGTCCAGAGCAATAACAAACTGTATGAGTTCTGAATCTAAGTCTGAATGTTGTTATATGCGCAGGCTTTAAAGTTACTGATCCTCGCTACCACTACGAGACATCCATCACTCAAAAAGTTCAGCTCTTTATGAAAAAACTGTATTGTCAACAAGCCCTGGAGCTGATTAAAGGGGACCACATATTGGTTTTTTAAAATTTTATGGTATGTCTGTGTGCTATCCAGACCCCGTTCATTCAATTTAATACAAAAAATAATTCTTAGATAATAAATTATACCCTTTTTAATTCTGCCATTTCTAACTTCCGTTCTAAACGACCTGTTTATGATAATGAGCTCTGAAGTCCACGCCCGTCAAAACTCTGTCTCCGCCCTCTGTAACTGCCAGTATCTCAAATCTGTTGTTGTTTTAAAATTAGCCTTTTTTTATTACTCGTTTGACTTACTGTTAGTGCTAGCTTAAAAAATAACTTACCGAAAGCTGTTTGTGTGCGCCGCCATTAGCTGCTCCTTTTTATCATGCCCTCCCGAATCCGAGCTCTTCCTCCTCCTTCGGTAACAAACAGCCCGCGTAGCTCCTGCTAGTTGCATGCAGCGCTTTGGTCCACGGCTGGCTGCACATCCAATCCAGACAAACGCAAAGAGTGTTTCCAGTTAATTTGTCCATATGAGGCAACCTAACCTCTGACCGGACCGGACCCACACTGTCCTCAAAAGCCAGCAGCTAACTGCAGCCCGATCTCTCCGGAAAAAAAATAAAAATAAAAGATGCCGCGACCGGGAAGCGAACCCGTGTCCTTCGGATAACGAGTCCAATTCACTACCTCTAGACCAACCGGGCAGTTATGCAAAAAGCAGTCTTTCATCGTATAAGAAACAATCACAACCACCTACATTTAGAACGCTGAAGTTTTGATTAGATTTTGATGAAGTGAAAGGTATTCTTAAAATAAATAAGTTGCTAATCTGAAAATATATCGATCAGTGGTGCTTGATGGTACAGACTGTCGTCCCGCGAGTAAGTGTGTGTGTGTGCACAGTTTTCTGCCGGCTGCGCGTTGGGAGCGATATTACACTAAAAATTGAACTAAAACGTAAAAATAACAATTATAAAGTATTATTATGTCGATGTATATATCTAGTTTCACCCCGATTTCTCCGAAACAAAAGGCTTTAAATAAAAAGGGGGAAAAAAAACGATGCCGTTGACAAGATGCGAACTCTGGTCTCCTGCGTGCCGCTCAAGTGTCGTAACCGCTCAACCAAACTGACAGTTGTGCAAGAGCAGTCCTTCATCATATAAGAAACAAGTCCAAACCGCGAGAGTGTGTGTGCACAGTTTCAACGAGACAGAGTTCATTCAAACAAGGTAATAAAACATTCTGGTTTTACTCAAGATGTGCTGCTGGCTGGAGCAGGGCTGAGCCCATAGCCCCCCCGGGGGCTAAATAAATGAATAAATAAATAAATGACCGCCAGGTCAGTTCCTAAACTGCTCGGCAACCGTGACGTTTTTTATACTGAAGTGGGTTGAGCCGCACCAGGGGTTGCTAGGTGAGGGGCTGGACTCAGGTTTGGTGTGGGTTGTGGCTGCGGTTTGTGACGTCACAAACCGCAGGAAGTGCAATCGGAGTGTTTCTATCTAAGATAAATAAATCTACTTAGAGTAAATAAACCACTGGGTGCATTTTTTTAGCACTAGGACTGTTTTTTTATGAAGTACATACCCAAAGTTCAGTAAAAAAAACATTAAAAAGTGAATTTTGAATGTGTGGTCCCCTTTAAAGTCCTGATGAGATGAGTGAGAGCTTCAACTGTTCAAGAAGAGGTATTGTTATTTTATTATTATTATCTAAATAATCTTTTTTGTTTAAAATCATAATCTTATTAACTTGGTTTTTTTATCTCTGTTTTATTACAAGTCTGGGACAGAGGTAGCTGCTCTCTTTGTCCACTTCAGGGACAGACATCCACCAGAGATCACCTGCAGCTAAGAAGTGTGTGATGACTGAACTGAACTCTGAACTGTTCCAGGACCTGTCCCACTTGGAGGAGCAGGTCCAAGAAGTTGTGAGTACAGTAATGAGGACAAATACAGCCACACTGCTGCTACTGGACAAAAACTTGATTAGTTAGATTGTAAACAGTCTGTTGCTGCTTATTGTTCTGACTGTTATTGTATTTATTAAGATTTTTATTATTGTTAAAGGTTCAGTATGCAGTTTCTGTAGAACTGCAGCACTTAGAAATATTTTCAACAGGCAAAGCATTCTGATCCCTCCCCCTCAGAGCCATATGTGGCTCTGCCCCCTTGTGGTCTGTTGAATTTCAAATTCAAGCTCTGTTTTTATTGGCTGATTCAAATTCAAGCTCTGTTTTTATTGGCTGGTTACAAACTCTGTTTTTATTGGCTGGAAAATGGTGGGTCACCTTTTCTTTTTAGAAATGCTTATTTACCACCTGGAGAAGCAAGGGGACAATATTTTTTTTATTTTTTTCAGAGATTACCTGGCTAACATCAGTCTGTCAGGAGGTAGTGACAGAGTGAAGAAATATGTTCATAAAAAAAGCTACATACTGAAGCTTTAATATAGGTTTATTTATTGTAGAGTGCTGTTTATTTAAAATATCATCCAAATGGGTCACTTTTATTTATTACTACAATACAATAAACATATTTTTGGCATATTTTCAAAATAAACATTTTGTAAGTCTTTATTTTGTCTTTTTTTTTTGTACCGCAAATAAACCGCAAATAAACCGAACCGAGCCCTCCTTGTAGTTGAACCGAACCGAAATGTGATTTTAGCGTACCGTTACACCCCTAATTAACGCATATTCATTCTCAGCCAGATCGCCTTTTTTTTTGTAAGACTTAAAAAATGCCGGTTCGGTGTGTCGCCTTTGGTGTTCTAATATCATCAGTGAACAAGTGAGACTTTTCACTTTCCCAAAAGATGTAAGACCTTCATCAAAAATGGAATAAATAAAGCTGCACCCCCTCGGACTGAGCTCCCCCGCTTCCTGACAGGTAAGAGTCAAATACATACGGGTGCAGACCTAAATTAGAACCTGCTATTTCTGCTCATCTAACTTCCTGCTTCCAAAACTAAAGACAAATAGCTCAAATCTTAACTTAGATTGATAATTTTGTTGTTTTATTTCTTGTTCGCATGAATATTTATATGGGGCGTTCTAAAGACGTTCTTTCTCCTACGTCACAAATGTTGCATTTACTTGTAGTCGGATTTTTCAGAGAGAAAAGCTGTTTTTCATTTCAGACTCAGTTTGGAAGGAATTTTCATTATTTTATCATTTTGTTTGCAAAAACGAACATAGTTGAATGATAAAATATATATATCAAAGTCAAAGTCAACTTTATTGTCAGAACTGCAATATGTACAGGACATACACAGGACTGAAATTGCGCCTCCCTCAGTCCCTTGGTGCAACAGCAACCATCCAAACACCCAAACACTGAAACATTTAATAAACATAAGCATAAAATAGTAAAAGTGTAACATTGTCCTGAGTTTTTGCATAGTAGTATAAAAGTATGAAAATTTACACCAACACTAAAACACTAAACATTTAATGAACATAAGCATAAAATGAAATAATAAAAGTGTAATACTGTCCTGAGTTTTTGCATAGTAGTATAAAAAAGTATAAAAAGTATATCTATAAAATAAACTGAAGGTTCTAGCATTGACATTTGCAAAGAGTGGCAAAGCAGCATATGAGTTAATGTACACAGTATATGTATGAGGTAGTAGTTGATGTTGGTATAGAGGCAAAGTGGCATATGCAGTAAGGCACATTGGGCATCCTTAAATAAGGCTGGTCAGAGAATACTGTATATGTATCAGCAGTAGTGTAGATATAAAAGTAGTGTAAATGTAAACAGTAGTAATAAATGTAAACAGTAGTAATAAATGTAAACAGTATTAATAAATGTAAACAGTGAATGTAAACAGTAGTATGACTATAGGCAGTAATGTAATACAAACATTAGTGCAAATATGAGAAGTAGTGCAAACTGAATGAGCACATGACCGAGAGTTTAGTGAATAACCCGTTTGATGACACAGAGTCCAGTGTTAAAATCTTTGTGTTGTGTGGTAATGTGTGAGAAAGTTTTTTGTGTTAAGGCAGTTCAAATGGGAGGGGAGGCAGAGCAGGCAGAGTGTTTAGCATCCTGACTGCCTGATGAACAGAGCTGTCTCTCAGTCTGCTGGTTCGAGCCTGGAGACTCCTCAGTCTCCTCCCTGATGGCAGCAGTCTGAAGCAGCTGTGTAGTGGGTGTGTGGGATCACCTGCCATGCAGAGGGCTTTCCGAGTGAGGCGGTTGCTGTGTAAGTCCTGCAGTGAGGGGAAGGAGGTGCTATCATTTCATGCTAATTTGTAAGATGATGTCAGTGGACCTTTAAGAATGCATATTTAATTGGATTTATGATAACTGGGTTCCTGCTTTTTGGATTCGGCTGGTTCCTGGTCTATCAACAAACAAGGAAGACATTGGCGGCAAAGCTGGACCTGGTCAGGCTGCCTGCCTTACATGACGGCTTGGTTCATGTCTCGAGAACCCAGACTTTTGGCTGAATGGATTAGATCTTGGGGATTCTTCTCAGGCACGTTCCATTGGTATTAGGGATGTAACGTACACGTGGGTGTACCTAACCATTTCGGTACGGCACGTTCGGTTCGGTCCACCTGCGTAACGTTTCGGTTATTTTTTCACTTATTAAACGTTATTAATGGGAGAATATATGCGCCACAGAACTATTAGCATTAACACAAACTGTAGGAGTTTTTAAAGTTCTGGATCTACATCTGAATGTTGTTGATGCGCCGGCTTTAAAGTTCGTGAGCCCCACTAAGATAACCATCATGTCAACAATTCAGCCAAAAAGTTCAGCACTTTATGAAAAAGTTAAAAATGATATTGTCAACAAGCCCTGGAGCTAATTAAAGTCCTGATGATGATGACCGAGAGATTCACCCAGCTCAACCGTTCAAGAAGAGGTATTGTTCTTTTATTATTATTATCTAATTAACCTTTTTAATTTAAAATTGTAATCTTATTAACTCTTTTTTTTACCTCTTTGTATTTAATTCCAGTCTGGGACAGAGGTAGAAGCTGTCTTCTTCCTCTTCAGGGACATCCATCAGATCACCTGCAGCTAAGAAGTGTGTGATGACTGAACTCTGAACTTTTCCAGGGACCTGTCCCACCTGGAGGAGCAGGTCCAAGAAGAGGTTGTTGTGAGTAATGAGGATAAATACAGCCACACTGCTGCTACTGTTGTTACAGTTATGATTTTCTCCACCACTTGAGATATTCACTGAACTAGATCTGTGCTTTTAGCAGAAAATGTGGACAAGTTGGTCTTTTTGGACAAAAACTTTAAACTTGATGAGTTAGATCATAAACAGTCTGTTGCTGCTTATTGTTGTGGTTCTGGCTGTTATTGTATTTATTAAGATTTTTATTATTGTTAATATGGTTTATTTATTGTAAAGAATGCCGTTTATTTAAAATATCATCAAATGGGTTGCTTTTATTTATTTTCATACAAACGTATTGTTTACTTGACAGATTTTCTCTTTCTCACATCATCTCTTTAGACTTTAGACTAGCTTATCATTAACTTTACTAAATTTATTTTTATTATTTTGCATTTTATAATCTTTATGTATTTTATATTTCAATTTGTCACTGATAATGTTTGCACTGTATTCATTTGTTAAGTGTCCTTGGGTGTCCTGAAAGGCGCTTTTAAATAAAATGAATATTATTATTATTATTGAGCTTCGACTCATTTAAGAGAGACCTGATTTTATTTACAAAGAGTGATGACAACAGTAGACAATCATATAAAAGCATATGAAATTAAATGTAAATAGAAGAAATGATATAAAAACAAACAAAAACAGCTACATTGTAAGGCAATATAAAAAACTAACAACAGGAACTTGTCTGTGTTGGTTTTTGCAGGAACTCAGATGTTTGAAGCCACTTAGAGAGGTCAAGGTCGAGAGCTTCAGATCTTTTTTCAAGATATTCCAGGAAACAGGAGCTGAGTAGGAGATGGCAAGGGTTTCATCAGTTCAAAAGAAATAAAAAATAAAATAAAAACTCCTCAGACAGAACCCCCTCTCTCCGTCTCTCTGTGAGTACAAATCATAAAATCAACAAAAGTAAGACAGAATGGCATTATTCACCTTCATTTTACAACATTTCAGTTATTCCCTCTTTATGAGGTTAGAAAACAGTAGCATTTATTTTTAATGTCAAGCATAATATTAGGGCCTCCAGTTTTCTCCTGAGCCCTTTGTGTCAACAGATTCTGCAAGACCATTTCCTCATGTCCATTCAGTGATGGTATGATGTTTATGGCATTTAGATCGGAGATGCCTCGCAGGTTTGGATTTCTGTGAGGCTGGTATTTGTAGAGGAAACTTCCTGTTTTGGAGAGTTAGTTACTGCACAGTTGAATACTTTCTTGCAAAGTAATAATATTCTGGACAAATTTCAATCTGGTTTTCGCAAAATGCACTCCACTGAAACTGCCTTATTAAAAGTATCCAATGACATTTTGATGGCTGCAGACTCTGGTCAGAGCAGTGTTTTGATTTTATTGGATCTTTCTTCAGCTTTTGATACAGTCGACCACAAAATTCTGATACATCGACTGCAACATGAATTAGGATTTTCTGGAACTGTTTTGAAGTGGTTTTCCTCTTATTTGAACAACAGAAAATTTTCAATGTTTGTGAATAAGTCCGAGGCCATGGTCTTGAGCCGGAAAAGGGTAGCATGCCCTCTCCGGGTCGGGGAGGAGGTCCTGCCCCAAGTGGAGGAGTTTAAGTATCTCGGGATCTTGTTCACGAATGAGGGAAAACTGGAGCGTGAGATCGATAGGCGGATAGGTGCAGCGTCCGCAGTGAAGCGGGCGCTGTACCGGTCTGTCGTGGTGAAGAGAGAGCTGAGTCAAAAGGCAAAGCTCTCAATTTACCGATCGATCTACGTTCCCACCCTCATCTATGGTCATGAGCTTTGGGTTATGACCGAAAGAACAAGATCTCGGATACAAGCGGCTGAAATGAGTTTTCTCCGCAGGGTGGCTGGACTCTCCCTTAGAGATAGGGTGAGAAGCTCAGTCATCCGGGAGGGACTCGGAGTAGAGCCGCTGCTTCTCCACATCGAGAGGAGCCAGTTGAGGTGGCTCGGGCATCTGGTTAGGATGCCTCCTGGACGCCTCCCTGGTGAGGTGTTCCGGGCATGTCCCACCGGGAGGAGACCCAGAGGAAGACCCAGGACGCGCTGGAGGGACTATGTTTCTCGGCTGGCCTGGGAACGCCTTGGGATTCCCCCGGAGGAGCTGCTCCAAGTGGCTGGGGAGAGGGAAGTCTGGGCCTCCCTACTTAGGCTGCTACCCCCGCGACCCGACCCCGGATAAGCGGAAGAAGATGGATGGATGGATGGTGAATAACATACAGTCTAAGACCTCTCCGTTAATGTATGGTGTTCCTCAGGGTTCAGTCTTGGGTCCTATTCTGTTCATTATTTACATCACACCCCTTGCAAAGATTATAAATAGCTTCAGAAATGTCTCTTACCATTTCTATGCTGACGACATTCAACTCTACTGCTCCTTCAATGACTCAGAATTACACAAGTTAGATGAACTAGTAAAATGTGTGTCCCAGATTAAGGTGTGGTTAGCCAACAACTGCCTTCAGTTAAATTCTGCCAAGACTGAAACCCTGATCATTGCCCCTGAACAGAAAGTTCCTCGCATCAAACAACATCTCGGTTCTCTGGGCTCCTCTTCTCAGCCGAGCCTCAGAAACCTTGGTGTTCAGTTCGACCAGTCAATGTCTTTGGACAAACATTCAAAGCTTCTGGTCAGAAACTGCTTTTATCACCTGAGGAACATTTCTAAACTGAGGGCAATGTTATCCAAATCTGACCTGGAGATGATTATTCATGTTTTTATCTCTTCTCGTTTAGATTACTGCAATTCCCTTTTTACTTGTTTTAATAAATCTGCTGTTGCCCGTGTCCAGTTGGTCCAGAACGCTGCTGCAAGGCTTTTAACAGGAACAAATAGAAGGTCTCACATCACACCGGTTTTATATGATCTACATTGGCTCCCTGTTGAATTTAGAATTCATTTTAAAATTTTGGTATTAACTTTTAGAGCGTTAAATGGACAGGCCCCCCAGTACATCACAGAAATGCTGATCCCCTATTCTCCAGCCCGCACCCTTCGATCTTCAGCATTGAACCTTCTAAAGGTCCCTAAGACCCGGTTTAAAACTCGGGGTGACCTTTCCTTTCAGGCCGTAGCCCCCCGGCTGTGGAATGCCCTGCCCCTGTCTCTTCGTGTGACCGTCTCTATTGATTCCTTTAAAACGCAGCTTAAGACACTTTTATTCAGACAAGCTTTTAGATAAATGTTTTTATTTTAGTGTTTTTATCAATTGTTCTTGTTTTTATCAGCTGTTCTTATTGTTTTGATTAATCAGATGTTACTACAGTAATTCTTCTGTTTAT
>JBBPBX010111191.1:0-10764 GCA_038048925.1 Garcialebias charrua | reverse complement strand
CCAACCAGCCAACAACCTTCGATGTGGGGACCTGCAGCTCCAACGCTTGGTCTTCAACCTTCATCCAAGGGTCGCCTCCTCTGCTTCAATCGAGGGATCCCCTCTACATGCTGATTATAAAAACAATTGTTGCTGATCAATCAACAAAACTAATCGTTGTGGAATTACTGCTGTGGAATTACCGCTGTGGATTATAAGACTTTGTTTTCCAAAGGATTAAAAGCTTACCGCAATGGGATTACCTACGAACAGTATGGAATTTCCAAAAACTTTATGGGATTATAATTTTTGATTTTTCTTCTTCCACTTACTGGATTACTTCAAGATCAGAAACAGTTCAAGGTATCCTTTCGTGTTGGACCTCATCCCCAAGGACTGGCGATGACTTCCAAAAGGGGGGAGATGTAGTGGGCATGACCGTGCCCGCTCTGATACACCTTTGTATTTTTGAACTGTTCCAGAGATGACCTTTACTGACCTCTCAGTAAAGCAAGACATTTACTACAAATTATTCCATTAGTTGTAATCTGAGAACATAGTCACCAAAAGAGACTATTGGCTTCTTTAATTTTATTCTAATGTAATCAAAAGAATAACATTTTGTCATTTTCATGATGTGTGCTTTTATGCTGTTATTCTGTAATGTGAAACATCACTGTGTCATTTCTACAAATGAAAAGGTGTCAAAGTTCAGATAATATGTCAAACTGCCTTTCTCAGAAGTTGTTTTTGTTGAGTTTCAGCTAAAATTCTCACTAGCGTCTGAAAGTCTCCTCACTGAGACACTTTTCCTAAACAACTTCTCTCTGCTCTGATTTCACCTTGAATCGTGATAACAAGGGAACTGCTCGACTGGTTCTTTTCGGACCAATGGGGAAGAGACAAGTCTCTCTCATCTCAGATCTTCTACTAAAGGTTCTAAGCTTTTGCTGGAACGTTGAGTTTTGCTGGGAACTTCAAGACATTGAGGGTCCCAAAGAGCTGGATGGACGTCAGTCACATGCTAAGGACACGTCATCCAGTTAAGGACTAATAACATGCTGTTATGAGTCCACTTCGAACCGAGCGTACAAGCTTAGAACTTTGAATTAAATTCCTTTCTGGAATAAGTTATCTTGAGCCAAAAAACCACGACTGCCACGGCTTCTGCCGACGAAAGCAAATATCACCGACACTGACAAGGTAAACAGGTGTGGAGTCCAGCTTGGACTCGCGGGACCGACAACTCGTCAGTCCAAGGCTGATCACAACTCTTTACCAGAACCGAGGCGGACATCTTAAGGTAAAAGAGCAGCTGTTTGCTTACTGGAGGTGTGATGATATCTTAGCTGGACGCGTATGGAAGAGTGTCATCTGGTTTTATAAATGCAAGATAAACTTCCCTCTTAAATCTCTCCAACTTCTTTTATTCCTCCTATTTCTTTTCCTCTCAATTTAAGCTGGAAACTATATTTAAGCTAAGAACCACAGACTAAGTATAATGACATCCTGTATTTATGTCCGTTGTTACAATTTAAATGTGCTGACGTATTAAATTGCAAGAAAGTGAAATCATGTCAATCAAGTGTAATGGTGTTAATTTTAGTTGATTTATTTTAAATAAATGGTAGTGTCTTTGGCATACCAAACTAAGTTAACGTTTCCATTGTCACTCTATGGCTTCTGTTTTACTTATCCATCATAAAGATCACAGAAATATTGGGTAAACAGAAAAAGAAAAGAATCCGTGAAATTACTATTCAATCTGAATAAGTAAAGTAATTAAGGTAAAGAGGTCAGTACAGTATTAATATTGACCTCCTAAAATCCTTTACATCTGGGTGGCACCGTATGTGTTTAAAGACACAATATGGTGATTACCCTCATGTCTACTTCAGTAGCATGTATGTACCACCTAAATGAATCAACACTTAAGTTTCCAACAAAAAGTAATCTAGAAAAGATGGGTGGTTTGAATATGGTTTGTGATGAAGCAGCTGTGATTATGCAATGATTAGAAGGCACAACAAGCTACTACCTGAGTATGTTTCAAAGGGTATAGGGACTGATGCTAATAAAGCAATAAAACAATAAAGCCCTACACTGTCTGCCTGCCTAGATAAGCTAATGTACTTAATGTTTTATCACTATAGATCTTGTTTAATAAAGCCTGGGTTTGTAGACAATGAGCCAAAGTGCTGAATCAAACCTTCAGTCTTGTGAAATGCTCAATTTACAATAAACCAATCTATGCATCAAACTAATATATAACCACAGTGTTTTGCAAAAAGTTAACATAAAAATGTCTTAAAATCATTATTAGTAACATTTATCTTCAATAAATACATATACTGTACTCATTACTAGAATTTTCCTACTAATCTGTTTACCAGCTGTCCTTTTCTTTCTCCATTTTTCAACTTTTTGTTTTCCCCACCACACATATTGATCCAAAAATGACCCCTTTCTCTTATTTATCCCTTTCTCCTGATCCAATCTCAGTCCTGCCAGGAAGATGATGGCTTTGTTTCTAACATGATTGGAGGGCAGTCCAGAGGGACACTGTGTGTACGGCTGGGTGGTTGTGTGAGCAGGGACTTGACACGTATTCTGCTGTAATTAGACATGTCCCACATTCTCTGCATTTTAAAATGACAAGTGCCCTCCTTTTAAATGTCTCTTGTTCAGTCTGTGGTCCCTGTTTGCATACATATTTCAGCTCATGTAAGTGTTTCTAGAAACACTCATAAAAGATGAACGTGAAATTCCTTTGTAGACATATTTTTAAGAAATATTTCAATTCTAAGTACCGTTTTAATAATTGATTGAGGTCATAACCCCATATTTCACTTGTATTTATCACTAACACATGCATATAATGTCCCACACAAGACTGGCAACATTTCTCTGAGTGGCAAAAAGGTGTTCAGGTCATATTTTATCTCTGTTTCTGCTGCCATCCCGTGGGGTGTACCCCCAGGGCTCTATTCTTGGTCCTCTCCTGTTCTCACTTTATCCTTTCTATTTTCAGAAAGTATGACGTGAAATGTCATTTATATGTAGACGGCTATCAAGCCTACTTCCCTTTGAAACATTATGGCTCAACTCAATCTCCCCTGGACTGTCTTGATGACATTAGTGGATGGATGGCACTTAATTTCCTCCATTTTAACAACAACAACAAAAAAGACTGAAGTTATGATCTTTAAATTCAGAGGTCCTAGCAGTTTCCCCCACCTTTGATTGCTTTTCTCTTTGGCCTCATATGAAAAATCCATTGTGACAGATTTAGGGGTGAAAATGGACCCCTGCCTGAAACTTGACTGCCATGTCAACAGCATAGTTAAGTACTCTTTCTTTCAGTTGAGGCACCTGTCAAAAACCAAGCATCTCCTTTCTAGGCACCACTTAGAGACAGTAACCCATGCTTTTATTACTTCACGCCTGGATTATTGTAACTCTCCTTTGATCGGAGTTAGCCAGGCCTCCCTTTCACGTTTACAGCTGGTACAAAATGCTACTGAACAATTTTTGACTGACACAGGTAGGCATGAGCACATCAGTCCAGTTTTGCTGTCCTTTCATTAGCTTCCTGTCCAGTTTTGAATCAATTTTAAAGTTCTATTGCTTTTTTTAAGTCTTTGAATTGTCTTAGTCCTTCTTATTTATCTGAACTGCTTCACCTTTATATGCCATCACGTGCTCTTAGATCCTCTGACCAGATGCTTTTAGTTGTCCCGAATACCTTTTATAAATCCAGAGGAGACAGAGCCTTTTAAGCTCTGGTTTCTAAATTGTGGAATGAGCTGCCACTATGTTGTATTTGAAGTGCTTTAGAAATAAATTGGTATGGTATGGTTTATTGGATGATCTGCTGTATCAAATGCAAAGAATAAAAAATGAATGGTTGGTATGCAGTTTTAGTGGACATGACAGGGTCCGCTATGATACGTCTTTTTTTAACTGTTCCAGTGATAACCTTTACTGACCTCTCTGTAAACAGACATTTAGTCTTTTTTTGTTTGAATCAAACAACATATTCATTCACAAAGAGACTATTTATATTCTTTGATTTTGTTCTAATACAAATATAATCAAAGCAATCACCTGTGTTATTCATGAGCAGTGTTGTATCTTTACAATATGTTTTATAATCACATATGTTATATGCTGTGTTATTCTTTAATGTGAAGCATTACTATGTCACTTCTGCAAATGAAGGTGTCTAATAAGTGTCAGAGTTGAATGATATGTCAAACTGACTTGTTCAGTTTTGTGTTAAAATGAGAAACAGCTAAAATCTCTAAACGAGCGTCTGTATGTCTGCACTTTCAGACACTTTTCCTAAAACAGTCCTCTCTGTTTTCTATAGAGACTTTCTGTTGACCTTGAAGTTTTGGCTTCACGTTTCACCCTCCTCGCTTGGCACGCGGACCAATGAGGAGACTGTTTTCCTAATCTCAACACTTTAGAAAAAGCGTTTGTTTCCGGAACGCTTCAGAGTTGGAAAAGACAGCGAGACCTGAAAGCTCTCTGTCTTGATAGCTGATAAGGTTCAGTAAATGGTAAATGGAGCTTATTTATATAGCGCTTTCCAGCCCCCTGTGAGGAGCCCCAAAGCGTTTTAAAATACCAGCCATCCACCCATTCATTCAGACATTCATACACCGGTAGTGGTAGCCTGCCTTGCAAGGCGCCATCCAGACCTACCGGGAGCAACTCGGGGTTAAGTGTCTTGCCCAGGGACACAACGACACATGGTGGGCGGATGCGGGATTCGAACCTCCAACCTTCCGATCAGGGGTCGACTGCCATTACCACTACACCACGCCAGTCACGAGTCAATGACGGACTTATCAGCTGGAACTTATGGATGACTCTGTTAAGTTCATAGAGCAAAAGCTCCTTTATTTTGAAACTAAACAGTACGTGTTACTGTCTCTGACGGAGAAAGCAGGCGTCACGACACGTAGAATCCATGAACACACCGAGGTACAACCGGACTTCATGGGCCCAGAACCTGTGAAGCTCAGATGGCTTCTGCAACTCTACCAACCGAGACGAACGTCTAACAGGTACAGAGTTGCTGATGTTTACTGGGTGTGCTATGGAGTCGAGCTGGTTTTCGTATGGAGAAGTGTCAATTTCTGGTTTAAACTCAAAATAGATAACTTCCTCTTAAATCTCTCCAACCTCTCCTTATTCCTCTTAAACATCTCTTTTATCTTAAACTAAGCTGGTAACTAAATTTTAAGCTAAAGAACCCACAGATAAAAAGTATAATTGCCATCCTGTAATGATGTCTGTTGTGTTACAATTAAATTTGCTGACGTGTTAAATTGCAAGAAAGTGAAATCAGTCAATCAAGTGTAATGGTGTTAATTTTAGTTGATTTATTTTAAATAAATAAAAGGTAGTGTCCTTTGGCATTCCGACTAAAATCAATGTCTCATTGTCACTTTATGGCTGATGGTTATTGTCCATCATAAATGATCACAGAAATATTGGGTAAACCTGAAAAAGAAAAGAATCCGTGAAATACTATTCAATCTGAATAAGTAATTAATTAAGGTAAAGGGTGTCAGTTTAATACTGACCCCCTAAAAAAAAATGAATGGTTGGTATGCAGTCAACTAAGTTTTATCGCTTGGTAAGAGTGCAGGCAGGAAAGCACCTTCTTTGCAGGCTACAGGTGACTGAGGCAATCTGCTACCAATCAAACAAATCTTAAATAAATAATTTGTTTTGCACTTTGTACCTTTAGCATCCAAATTCTGAAGGTAAGGATAAAAAGGAGACAAGTACACATATTTTAGGCAAGCTGATCATAAGTAAAGGTTACTGAATATGTATTTTGAAGCAAATAATCAACCAGATAATATGCAAAGCATAATATGTGAACAAGCTTACAGTTTAGATGGCATTCTCTAAAAAATATTTAAGTGTTTAAACATTGTTGTGTGTTTTTTCCCTCCTAACTTTTTAATTGCACTTCTTTTTTTTTGCAATTGCATGTGGCAATATTTATCTCAACCCCATGTTTAGTCTGTGCATGTAGACATGTTTATTTGCAAAGCAATGTGTCCTTGAGATAGGCTGGGTCTCAGGGTGTTTGCTATCTCTACAAATGTCCCACTATGTCATCTTGTTGCCCTAATTTATATTCTCATGTGTCATTTCCAATGTCGGTGGCTGCTTCTCTTTCTAATACCTTGGAGACACTGGTGCCAGTGGGTGTTATAGTCAACAGTTGTGTTGCTAGTTCTGATTATGCATTTGCTATCCTTCAACTGCTCTTTGAAGTTCCCTAAGCTCTCATGGGATCTAAAAGGGCAACCATGCCTGCAGCATGTGGATGACATATCCGTCACCTTCTGGGTTCTGGGTGATGGGACCTTAAAGTTACTGTATACATGTGTGTTGTTTATGAATTAGGAATATGAATTATTAAATTAGGAATAAGATAATCAGTGGTGCAGCACAGGTTGAACAACTGGGAGATAAAGTTTGTGGGATTCCTAGTTTTCTGCCACAACCTCCTTCAGCGACAGCTAACAATCATCTAATCAACCACCCCTGCCCCTGATTTTCGACAAGCACCTCTGCACTACTTCAACCCCTGCCAGACTTTCAACCAACACTGGAGCATTAGTTGCCTTGGGTAACTGAGCAACAGCCTAAAATCAGAATTTGTGAAATCTGTGGCTAACCTCTTGATATTTTTGCCCGTCTGTCCAGTTCTGCTCTGCCGTGTCTCCTCAACTTCTTCCTGGTTCTTTGGATTCATCTGGATCACCAAACTTGAACACCATTACTCAGCTTGAATCCAACTCTCAGGACTCCACTATACAACCATCCACTACTTCATTCACTTCTTTGGAAACAAAACAAAATCTGTGCAAAACAGTCAGATTTTTTTTTGTCTGTGTTTGTCAATTGACCTTTGACCCATCCACTCAAAATGTCTATATGTAAACTTAAGCACTTTAATTTGTGCACTCACACCTTCCATTTTTCCACTTTTCCTTTATCTTGATCCATCCATCAACAAACTACATCTGTGAATAATTCTATCCATTCTTATCTTCATAATGAAATAAGAATTGGTTCATAAAAACAGATTTTATTCATATTGTATTTATTTCCCCTCGTTTCTTCATGTTTCTAACTGTGTGTCATTGTTTATATGCTTGTTAGGGCTCTGTTTACTCCGTAGCGCCAGCATTTTTTCTGCTGTTATGTTTTATCGCAGCAGAAGGAGAGCAACATGTCCGTGCTGCTTCAGCCGCTCAGCGTAAATATGTTTTGGCATGTCCAGATTGCATTGAGATTGCAGTATCAGTCGAACCACATCACTGAGCTCAAAGTTCAGCTGTTCTCACCCCTTCCCCAAACATTTCATGAAATACAAATTTACACAAGTGAGAACAACAAAATTGAGATGCGTTACTTTTGTCACTTTATCTTCCCTCGTTCTATCCTTCGACCATGTGGGTCATTCCTTTTTTTTTCTCGATTCCAATCTTTCACTTAACTTCACTTCATCTGTCGTGTCTCATTTGTCACCATCTTTGTCATTTTAGTCTGACCTCTTTCTTTTTTTTGTTACTTTGTGGGCATAGTTGCCAAGTCCACTTATTATAAGTGACTTTGGGATTGTTTTTTCTAAAGTTGCTTGCAAACCTTGTGAGTCACTGGTTGCATTTTTTTGGGAGGTGGAGCTTGTTTTGAATGTTAAGTTGCTTATTTGGACTTGGCTTGCTTTCCGAGTGAAACTGGTTGATTATCTCCCAGCTCCACACAATAAAGTAAAAGACGAGTGGTCGTAGGTAGTTTGTCCCTTCCACGCCCAGTTTCTTGTTTATCACTCCCACCCAAGTTGGCGAGGCGACAGGCGCACGCATCCATACAAATAAGTCTGTGGGCGTACACATCCAAACACTCATACTGTGGCTGACCACTAGGGGGCTCCACTGACAAGCAGATGTCAGGATGTTTCACTTTTAAAAATATGTAGAAAAATTTACATATGCTAAATGTTTTTTTGTTTTTTTTCAGAGCTTAAAAGTATGTTAATCAACATGTTTAACTTTTGCTGTTGTTTATGTGTAATGCCGTAATAAATGTATGATTGTACCATTTAAAAACAGCCTCTTTTACACAATGTGGTGGGTTGCCAGTTGGGCTCGTTTTCATAGAGCCGGTTGCTTGTTTCTATTGTGAGATCTGGCTCTTTTTTTTTTTCCTTTTCTTTTTTTTCCCTCAATCTTCTTTTTATTATCCATACTGAATCCCAACATAATTTTAATGGTTTCCCAAAAATCTTTAAACGTTACTTTTGCATTTTTACTCTTTTTCCTCCCATGACTCCTACAACATTCATTTTGTATCAACGTTCTTCAACCCCAGATTTTTTTCCTCCTTTTTTTTTAACTTGTCAACACTTTTTATGACACACCTTCTATGATTGCCTCACCTTTTCATCTACTCTGCTGTCACAATGATGCTTTCAGCTTTTTTTTTGGCAAGCATCTATTTCCTTTATTCGCTCTCCCACAGGTTTTAACAGGTGGAAAAGATGTTGGCCATGTTAACTTGTGTGCTGTGTAATATGTGTTCCTTTTCAAGCTGTAGGTGTTTCAATAAATTCTCATTTGACTTGTACAGTATATCATTCTTGCAGATATAATTAAGATAAATGACCTCTGAAAAGTTAACGTTTTGAGGTTTTTACTGATATTCTTGAGATGTTCCTCTTATGACAGGTTTTATGTGAGGTTATGCATTGCCTACAGAAACAGTGTGGGTGGCAGGAATCAGAGGAAGGAATCAGAGGAGCAGCAGAGCTTTACAGCTGTGTCTGCTTGCTTAAGACTTTTTTTAAGTGCATATTATCCAGACATTTTTAAATTTAAAATAACATTGTCGTTGGATCCAATAATTCTCAGTCGGGTCATCTGGACAGTTAATTTTTTTGTAGAAACGTTTCGCCCTCTATCCGGAGGGCCTCATCAGTCAGAGGAGTTCCAGCAAACTGTATCACCACCAAGCAGTAAACACCTTAAGTGGACCAACTAGTTTGCTGGTGCCAAGATAGTTTCTGGGGGCCGTCCTGTCCCTCGTTGACTTCTCCCAGGCAGGCAGCCACAGCCAAAGTGGTTCAAGGCAAGAAAGTTAATGCTCAATCATCCAGGTACCAAATAAAATAAAAAAAATCAGTCGGGTCATCTGGACAATTACTTTTATAAACTGTCCAGATGACCCGACTGAGAATTATTGGATTTGGTACCTGGATTATTGAACATGAACTTTATTTTCGTTGGATGTACAATAGCAATGAATGAATGAATAAATAAATTACTAAAAAATAAGGCAAGACATTTTCCCCTCAGTTATTAGAGGAACATCATTGTCACACACACAAAAAAAAAAAGATTCTTAAGGCGCTGTCCAAATGCTTTCATTTGTGGTGTAGACTTCAGTCCAAGAAGTTTGAAGATGGACATCTAGCAGACGGATGTCATTTCAAAGCAGGTTTTGATCCATTCTCTTTCAGAATTTACAGATGGCTGTGCCAAAGAAACTCAAGCTACCATTATTAGTTTACTGACCATTTATCCAAGCATGTGCATTAAAGCATCTTGATCTAAATGCATGAACAAATCAAAACATGACATGAAAATATCATGTTTTGATCGTTCAGATTATTCAGTCCCGTTTAACAAATCCATTTTTCTAAAGAGTAAAACTATGTGGCAAGATGTCCTGCGGACATTGAATGCACCACACAGGTCCTGCGATGAGATTGGGTCTAGGGCTGGCTGCCTGTATAAAAAGGGCCAGCCCTCAGTAGTTGATCCACGTCATCCGCCTTCCGGTTCAGACCTTGGCGTTGCTGGCTGTGTCACGCTGGCGTAAATGGATGTGCGCTTAGGTTGCTATGAACTACTGTTCTAGCGACCACCGGTACAAGCTTCCCGTTTCCCTCTCCTGTTGAGGTGGAGCTCGGTGGTGAGTAAAGCGCTAGTTTGTCGTTCTGTTTTATACTTTCAGATTTTAATTCTAAATATTTATTGTTTGTTAGTCCCTGCTGTTTGTCCTTGGCTGTTTGGGTGCCTGCTGTCTTGATTGTCCCGATTGGTTTCCGCCCTCCATCTGGATTGCCCATCGACTGCCGACTGGTCCTGTTTTGCTGGTCTGGTGCCTGCTGTTCTGGACGGCGTGGGGCGGGCTGCGTCACACGTCCTGTGGGGCTGATCTGGGCCGACTGATGCTCAGATCGGACTAATTGTTCAGGTGTCGGCTTGAGTGGCGTCTCTTCTGGTGCAGCAGATCCTACCAAGGCGGACTCTGGACTGATGCTGCTTGACTGATGGAGCATCTCTCAGGCGGTGAAATTAACTCTGGTGTATAATTTGTGTGTGAGGTTGTCCTGTTTTTAGAATACTGTATTGCACTGAATTGCACTTTTATTGTTGGAATTAAAACTGTCTTTTTTAAAGTGAATGTTTTTAACTCTGCATTTTTAAATTAAAACAACAATTGTGCAATTTAACTTGTGTCTGTGTGAAACTGTCCCCAAGCCTCCTCTGTAAATGGGCCTGTGTGCTTTTAAAGGTAACTTTTTAAGGTACAATCATTTTAATCAATATCATCTTTATTAAAATAGTGTTTTAAACTACAGTTACCAATTTTAACCATGCCCGCCCTTATGGGTCTTCATACATGCATACAGTACATGCATACATGCATGCATGTATGCAGAAGGTGCACATGCATATATAT
>JBBPBX010111190.1:0-10764 GCA_038048925.1 Garcialebias charrua | reverse complement strand
ATATACATATATATATATATATATATACATATATATATACACATATACATATATATATATATATATATATTAGGGGTGTAACGAGATCTCGTTGTACGAGATCTCGCGATATTAAACTCCCGCGATATCTCTCGTTGAGAGGTAACGTTGTCTCGCGAGTCGCTAATGCTAGCAGCCCCTAGCAAGTCAGCGTCACGGACAGCATGGCTTCGCCGGATGAAGTTGCTATAGAAGACGCCCCAACTACTGATGGAGGGTCCCGGTGCCGCAGACGCCTCTACATTGATGGAGGGTCCCGGCGCTGCCGACGCTGCCCCGAATGTAAAGACACGCGTGTAAACACCGGTGTGACCGGTGTTGCCAGATAGAGTCCCACCCACCCAAAGCACTCTTTACCCGCAAAAGTCAGAAGGAAAATCGCGGTGAACCGCCCAATCTGGCAACACTGGTGAGTGACGGCTGCAGATTCAGTGCTGATGCGGATATTTATGTTCAATTTTTGGAAAGTCCTGCGTGAATATCTATTTTTTTAAACAAAGTTGAACGTTCTAAGGTCTAAGGAGATTCAATCAGTAAAATGAAGACATCATTTGAGTTTGTAATAGCCTTTTTGCGGCATAAAACCGATCTTTGAAGTTTTCTTGAACTAATATTAAAATCTCGTCTCGTTCTCGCGAACTCTGTAATTTGTCTCGTCTCGTGAGTTTTGTGTATCGTTACACCCCTAATATATATATATATATGTATATGTATATATATGTATATGTATATATATATATACAGGGTATCCGCGGGGTTGTAAAAGGTATTAAAAGGTAGTAAATGAAATTAACACAAATTAAGGCCATTAAAAAGTATTAAAAAGTAATAAACGTCATCTGACGAGGTATTAATTTTTTTAAACCTACACAACTATATTTTTCTTGTTCTGTCGTCTAAAAAAAGGTCTGTGAATTTATTTATCTTTTCTAATTTTATGTTCCAAGTAGGACCTTAGCTAAAACAAAGACGTCATATCGTCAGTCAGTGTGCGCGCGCACCTACAGCTGGTATCATGTCTGTAAAAAGAAACAGGAAAGGATCACGGCTTTATCCTCCGACATTTAACAAGAAATGTACCTAAACAATTGTTTGTTAGCTCGAAATTATAGCAAAAGGGGTGTCTCAGTCTAACGTTTTCTTAATAAATGTACTTTAATGGTTAAATCGGCTTTATTTATTTTTTTAAATGTCGCTGCCTCTGTGCATGTGTGCTCCGTGATCGCTCAGCGGTGACAAACAGGAAAAAGGAGCGCGGCTCGTTTCGCCGTCATTTAACAAGAAAATTACCTAAACAATTATTTGTTAGCTCGAAATTATAGCAGAGGTGTTTTTCTGTCTGTCATTTTCTTAATAAATACACTTTAATGGTCAAAATAGCTGCATTTCGCCACCGTGGTGCAGCTGGCTGCTGGATTGAAGATTCAAGCAGAGAGGTGGGGAGAGTATGGCAGGCCGATTGAGTCATTAATAGATAGTGAAGATTCTCAGTCATCCAGGACATGGTGAATTCTAAAAAGTGCAATAAAAAAACAATAAAGTATAGTATAATAGTATAATAAATAAAGTCCAGTTGTTTTTGTCTTGAACTTTTTTAAATTTGTCATTATAGGCACGTTTTCCTATTACATGATACAACAGCATGCCATTCATTTTTTTTAGTCAGAATGAATGGAAACGGTCATATTTTAGTGTTATGGTTTATAAATATGGGGGGGAAAAATCTATAAATATGTCACTTCGTCCTATAAGTTGCAAGGCATGTAAATTATGCAAAAAACTGCAATTTACAGGATGAAAAATACAGTAGTTATTATTTTTCTCCCTCTCTTTTTGAATTATGCATGTGTTCAGTGTTGAATTATTTTAACTAAACTGTTCTGTTTTCAAGTTTACAGTTTTTGTTTGCCATTAGAGATATGTTATGTGTGGGAACAATTAAACTTTTTCTCTTGGGTTAGATTTAAATAACAAGTAGGTCAGTGCTTTTATTGAGGCAAGAAGCAAATTGATGTATCCAGTAATTGTTATAAAACTACATTTACTACCAAAGTTTAGGAAGAAAATGACAGTAATCTATCACTTTACAATTAGTTGCTCTAAACTGAAGTACAACAGGTTGCCGCTACGGTTACAGCTTGGTGCCGTGATGGTATTAAAAAATATTTTGATGGTATTAAAAAGGTATTAAAAGGTATTAAATTCAACTCTGGAATTTCTGCATATACCCTGATATATATATATACAGACTTCAGTCTACCATAGTGCATTAACCTTTAACTCAAAATAAAATACAGACTTCAGTTTTTTTTAACATATTGATTCATATTTGGTGAAAAAAAAAGATTTTGGGGCTTTTAGAATTGATTCGGAATCGCCAGGACTAAGAATCTAGATTCTTTAAAAAATTGATTTTTTTTCTTGCACCCCTAGTACTACCATCACCTCGTTTCATAGACAGGATAAGGTTCTTATGCAGTGTTTTCCTTTCTCCAAACATAACACTTTTCATTTAAAGCAAAAAGTTCTATTTTGGTCTCATCCGTTCACAAAACATTCTTCCAACAGCCTTCTGGCTTGTCACGTGGTCTTTAGCGAACTGCAGACGAGCAGCAATGTTCTTTTTGGAGAACAGTGGCTTCCTCCTTCAACCCTGCCATGCACATCATTGTTGTTCAGAGTTCGCCTGATGGTGAGCTCATTAACATTAGTCAATGTGAGAGAGGCTTGCAGTTGTTATAAGTTACCCTGGGGTCTTTTGTGACCTCTTCGACTATTACACACTGTTCTTGGAGTGATCTTTGTTGGTCGACTATTGAAGGGTAACAATGGTCTTGATGCTTTTCATTTGTACACAATCTGTCTGACTCTGGGTTGGTGGAGTCCAAACTCTTTAGGGATGGTTTTGTAACCTTTTCCAGTCTGATGAGCATCAACAACTCTTTTCAGTTCCTCAGAAATCTCCTTTTTTGTGCCATGATACACTTCCACAAACATGTTGTGAAGAGCAGACTTTGAGCAATCATTGTGCTTTAAATCAAACAGGGTGTCCACTCACACCTGATTGTTTTCCCATTGACTGAAAACACCTGACTAATTTCCCCATCAAATTAACTGCTAATCCTAGAGGTTCACATACTTTTGATACTCACAAATATATAAAATATTGAATAATTTTCCTCAACAAATAAATAACCAAGTATAATATTTTTGTCTCATTTGTTTAATTGGGTTCTCTTTATCTACTTTTAGGATTTGTGTGAAAATCGAATGATGTTTTAAGTCATATTTATGCAGAAATATAGAAAATGCTTAAGGGTTCACAAACTTTCAAGCAACACTGTATCATTATAAACTGTTAAGTTAACAGAGCTTAACTTGCTAAACGTGAAAAGTTCACAATTCAAAACTTACCCAATACCCCGACTTCCTCATTGGCACTCCGCCAGGCAAGGTCCTTTTTATTTATCCTCCATACTTGAACACGACTTCGCGGGTTATTTCCGTGCCTCACAAACAATACGTCACACAGTTGCGCAACACCCGTCCCCTTGTTACCGCGTCACATAGCTGACTCCCCTCTCTCTCCTCCCCGACTCTCCCTGATTGGATGACAGAGCGTTGAACGGCGAAATCTTCAGCATGTACAAGGCGTGCTGTGGAGGCTGCCGTGGGCTCACGTGCACGGAAAACGACTTCCAAAATGCTCAACACGCATGTGACGCGACGCCCGACCCCTAGACGCTCCTGGAGGCGTGTCCCCCATTGACTTTGCATGTAAACCGGACGCTCATGCAGCTCAAAACGCGTTCGGTCTAGATGTACCATTGTACAAGAAGTTAGCCACAAAGATGCTCACCAATGTGAGTCAATTCATTTTAGTAAATGACACGAGGAAGACATCTGACACACACTGAATGCATCAATCTGCTTCAGCACAGCAAAGTTCTGCTACGCCTCTTTGATTCCCATGGACTGGATTAATTTCTGATAGCTCACCTCTGAACAGGACATAGACGCTTGTGATTTATGAACCGTTTTGAGTTGTGTTGTTCAGTAACAACGTTGTCACATTACAGTCTTACAATGTTGGCAACAGCAGTGTATGATAAAAGTTAGCGCTTTATTGGTAGCTTCTGCTAATTAAAAAAACATTTTTAGTGGTTTAGCGTTAGTAAAGCTGATTTTTTTAGTTAGTGAATTAGCATTCACTAACTTCTTGGTTAGCTGTGCCTACGACTGTGTGTGGTAAACAACAAATCTCTGTAATGGTCTGTACAGTTTTCATCACAACTTGGGCTGCTGCAGAAAGGAGGGTGCAGGTGGGTGAGGGGCTCGAGCAGGTACAGCCAAAGTGTCGGGGAGGAGGACAAGGAGGAGGTGGCAACCTTATGGGCCGGCTCTTGAGACGTAAAATAAAGTAGAAGCCGATATTTTTGAAAAATGTACAAGACGTTCGCTGTATGTCCGTAGTCATGAAAAATGGGTAGAAATCAAGATAATTTATGGAAAAGCCGTAAGACTTGACATGTATGACAATGAAACGAGGTATACAGGGAACCCCCGACCTACGAACGAGTTTGGGACCTAAGAACCGTTCGCAGCTCGATCCGTTCATAGGTAGGGGGTGAAAATTATATTAAAAAAAATTATTCATTCATTCATTCATTCAACCCTTATTTATCATGCTAACGGAGCGTGCGCACATTTAATCATGTACAGTAGTGTACTGTAATGTTAAACATTGCTATTCACATTTACAGAATAAATAAAAATATATTTTCTTACTTTGAGATGGTCAAAGCCGACATCTTAGGTTGCCATGCGTTGATTGTTGTCGGGCCTAGCAGCCCCGCCGGCCGGCCAGTGAACCACCGCAGCCGCTCCAGACCTGTGTTAGCTAGCTGGCTAGCTTCTGCTAGCCAAGCCATGAGCTGGTGTTGGAGCGGCGGCGCGATCAATCTGCAGCTTCTGCTGCTGCCTTAGACATCCACAAAGTTCACAGAGACGTTTCCAGCTCGTAATTAATCCATATGAAGCCATCCTGGTCACCAGTCTTCGGCCGGCTACCGTGTTAGCTCCCGTGTTAGCTTCTGGAGCTAGCCAGGCCGGAGGTGTAGCCAGGCCGGCCGGAGGTGTTCGCACGGCGGCCTGGCACGATCGGCGATAAATCCGCTGCTGCTTGAGACATCCACAAAGTTCACAGAGACGTTTCCAGCTAGTAATTAATCCATATGAAGCCATCCTGGTCACCAGTCTTCGTCCGACTCTCGGCAGCTAACCTAAGATGGCGTCCGGTGTTCTACATTAATTTGTGACCGGAGACCCTAGTGACTGAACCTAAAATAGCGTCCGGTGTTCTACATTAATTTGTGACCGTGTAAACTGAAGACCTACTTCCTGTTGCCCAATATTGCTCAAAAATTGCTCAAAAATGATCAGAAATGATCTTTTTTATCATAATTATTATTTATAAAGCCTTTAAAACAACCAGAGCTGCAACAAAGTGATGTACACATGAAATTAAGAACATTTAAACACAAAAAAAAAAAAAAAAAAATTTTTTTTTTTTTTTTAAATTCATATTTTTATTAAATATGATATGTTCGTAAGTCCCGTGGTTCGCAGGTCGATGGGGTCGTAGGTCGGGGGTTACCTGTACCTGTATACTTTACTACATTCAACAATAGTAAAAACAGGACTTTTTTTTTTTTAGTTTTCATCAGTCAGTGGTGGTGACATACCACACTTGAGCAGGCTGTGAATTTGCAGCCCGCAACCTGTTATTGAAAAGGCAGAGTGTGGGAAAGGCTGTATTAGTATTTTCGACATGGGATCATCATGTTCTATTGCAGTATCTCCCAAACCCTGGATTTTAAGAACTGAGTTCAGATGCAAATAATTCGCAAATAATTCACAAAAAGCTAAACTTTTAAAGTTTTCAATTAGCTTTGCCTTTTTACGAGTTAGCTGGAGACTTTAACGCCACTCTAGTCGTCTAGTTAGCAGCGACAGCTAATATCTACTGCTGGCCTTTTTTTCCCTCCACCTTCATCTGGAAATGTGAACACAACTTGCACATAATATGGCTCTTGTCAACATAATTTGTCCCCTTTAACTTCATAGAAGCTAAAATACAGTAACTCTAAATTCCAGCTTTTCACAAAGGTGACTTTTCATGTCTCAATCGTCCTTGTTGGGTTGTATGCACTCCATAATGGTCCGGACACCGCCCTTTAGAGTTAAGTCTTTTACATTCCTCCATATGACCGTACATAATAATTGTTTTTTGATATTTTGACATTTTAAAACCGATTGGAAAGTCCTTCATCACGATTCATTACAAAGGATCATATCTCACGCCCATAAAAAATAAATGGCCATTACCTCCAAGCTTTATGTTTTTTTTACCATTCCAAGTCACTTCAGTTTTGTATCAGGTTTGCCTGGTTATTAATAGTCTGATTCTAAAAAGTATTTTCTGGTGGAAATAAATTAGTTTGGATCAACAGTAACAACACATATATTGTCTGGTAACAAGCAGACTTTTATACTGTGAAAAAATAGTTCCACTGTTAAAAGTTTTGTCATTTACAGACTTTCCTTTTTGGTGAAGAATAGCGACCCTTTTTTAAATTTACACTTTAAATTAGCAAACGAGACATGGGCATGTTTTAAGAATGAATGAAGAAATGAAGCAGTTTTTGGGTGGAAAAAAGCTGTGAATGAAAGTCAAACTTTACACAATCGATCTAATTACACTGCGTTGCTGAATAAATATTTTTTTATTTTGCTGTCATTAGGGCTTTTTCAGTCTGTTTGTTTAGATGTGTAAAGCAGATAAAAAATAGCAACAAAACATTCTCAAGTTGGATTTTTTTTAAAAATTAATGTAGATTTTTTTCTTCTTGCAAAAAATGGTAATCCTCCTACATGTCTTTGCGTGAGTGCAGCTACAGCGTGCGCTCTCAGGACATGATTACCTGCAGTGTTCCGTCAGTGAGAACTGATCTTGGAAAAAGGGCCTTCTCCTACTCTGCTCCTGCTTCCTGGAATATCTTACAAAAAGATCTGAAGCTCTCGGCCCTGACCTCTCTAAATGATTTTCAGAATCTGTTGGAATCCTGGCAAAAACCAATGCAGATTTGTTCCTGTTTTTGATTTTGTACATCTACCTTATAATGTTCGCTAGTTTTTGCTACTTTTCTTTTGTTTATTGTTCAATGTATTTGTATCATTGCTGTTCATCATTCTTTAGTTTGTAGCAGGTCGCTTTCGTAAATGAGCCCTCGAGGCTCAATGAGATTTACCTGACTAAATAAAGTTTGAATGAAAAATGGTAAATGGAGCTTATTTATATAGCGCTTTCCAGCCCCCTATGAGGGGCCCCAAAGCGCTTTACAATACCAACCATCCACCCATTCATACACACATTCATACATCGGTAGCGGCAGACTGCCATGCAAGGCGCTTTCCAGTCTTACCGGGAGCAACTCGGGGTTATGTCTTGCCCAAGGACACAACGACACATGGTGTGGGGAACCGGGATTCGAACCGCCAACCTTCCGATCGGGGGACGACTGCCATTACACTACACCACGGCCGAGTTGGTCAACTCATTAAGATTAAAATCATTGTTTCTCTTCATGAACAATAAGCTATTTTATGTAATACTATTACTACTTAACCAGGTTGAGTCAGTCTGGACGGATTCTTCTTTGTTGAAACGTTTCGTCTTTGGTCCAAAAGGCTTCTTCAGTCTGAGGAGCTGCAAGCAAAAACCCCAGCACCTTCTCTTAGTGGATCAACCAGTTTGCTGGTGACGGACAAAACTAGTTGTTACCAGTGTGAGAGCCTACATACAGGTAGTCCCTGACTTACGAGCGAGTTCCGTTCCTGCGAGTTGCTCGTAACACGAAAATTCGTAAGTTGGAACACGAAGCACGTGTTCTCGTAAGTCCGGATTTTCGCTCGTAAGTTGGAACATTTATGCTAGCGCTACTATGAACACTCGTTTTTCATCAAAAACGTTCATATTAGTTCATAAACATGGTCGGAAACGTGTTTCCAAACCGTTAGCTAACACACTTTCATCTAAAAACACAAAAAAGTGCTGTATTTTTTACAAATTTACTTCTCTTTCGCCAGCTCGTAAGTCCGGGACCTCATATGTAAGAGCGCTCGTAAGTCGGGGACTACCTGTATAGATAATGAAGACCAACTGACCATTGAGTACAGTGATGGGTAAGGTCACAAGCAATAATGACTGATTGTTGGTGCCCTGATGGTTGCTTACTATTCACAGAACAGTGTTTTCCATAGGTAAATTGCCATGATGGGGTGCTCATCTTGAGCTGTGCACTGTTTGTACTGCAATTCGGTTCGGTAGGCGGGGCACTCGGCTTATTATTTTATTCAGGGCGCCCCACTTGTATAATGGTAGGGGAAACACTGCAGAGGGCTAAGTGATGCAATAATATAGTTGTAAGATGGGGACGAGCGGGTTCTCTTCGTAAAGATGGCTTCTGTTACACCTCTAACCAAGTTCCCCTATCAAGGATGTGCACATCGTCATCCCTGAAAAAGTGACCGCTGGCCTGGAGATGAGCGTAAACTGCAGAGTCTTGGTATGATGGTGCTGATCTTCTGTGCTGGGCCATCCTTTTGGCCAGTGGCTGCTTTGTTTTCTTCAATGCATAACTGATCACAGCCCTCCCAGAACTTAACAGCAGCATACACAATATCTTTGGGATGAACCAGTCCAGTGTTCCCCCGAGGTCACTTGCCTTGGGAGGGCGCTCGTCTCGTCTGCGTTTCACATTTCAAACCCATCAATCCATTAAATGACAAGTATGCAGCATCTTGTGACAAAATATCCTCCCGTATTACTTATGGCACATTTAGGTCATCAAAGGCTAGGACAGATATTGTTAATCCATCCATCCATCCATTTTCGTCCGCTTATCCGGGGTCGGGTCGCGGGGGTAGCAGCCTAAGTAGGGAGGCCCAGACTTCCCTCTCCCCAGCCACATGGAGCAGCTCCTCTGGGGGAATCCCAAGGCGTTCCCAGGCCAGCCGAGAAACATAGTCCCTCCAGCGTGTCCTGGGTCTTCCTCTGGGCCTCCTCCCGGTGGGACATGCCCGGAACACCTCCCCAGGGAGGCGTCCAGGAGGCATCCTAACCAGATGCCCGAGCCACCTCAACTGGCTCCTCTCGATGTGGAGAAGCAGCGGCTCTACTCCGAGTCCCTCCCGGATGACTGAGCTTCTCACCCTATCTCTAAGGGAGAGTCCAGACACCCTGCGGAGAAAACTCATTTCAGCCGCTTGTATCCGAGATCTCGTTCTTTCGGTCACAACCCAAAGCTCATGACCATAGATGAGGGTGGGAACGTAGATCGATCGGTAAATTGAGAGCTTTGCCTTTCGACTCAGCTCTCTCTTCACCACGACAGACCGGTACAGCGCCCGCTTCACTGCGGATGCTGCACCTATCCGCCTATCGATCTCACGCTCCAGTTTTCCCTCATTCGTGAACAAGACCCCGAGATACTTAAACTCCTCCACTTGGGGCAGGACCTCCTCCCCGACCCGGAGAGGGCATGCTACCCTTTTCCGGCTCAAGACCATGGCCTCGGATTTGGAGGAACTGATCCTCATCCCGGCCGCATCACACTCGGCTGCAAACCGCTCCAGCGAAAGCTGTAGATCACGATCTGATGAAGCCAATAGGCTATATGCCACGGACTTCCTTTCTAGCACTTCCGCATTCATGGGCCAGAGGGCGCACTTCCGGTTCACAACCACAGAATGACGATCTTTACACAATCTCTGCAGGACTTGCCGACAGTCAATGTGTACAGAATTATTCAGACCTTTGTCTAAAGCGCACATCTAAGAAAGACAAAGGATTTAAGCTTTATGTGTCCAACTACATAAATAACTATGAAGGTAAGTCTGTATTTGTTTTCAGTTCACCAAACTGCATCATGTAGGCTAACACAGCTAACATAGTTAACCCTTGCTAAATTGTTGAGTAAACGTGTTTTGTCTGTACATTTCTGATTTAACACAAATGTTAGTTTCAAACAAGGAGGCAGGAGAAGTCAGGGCTGAGTGTTTACAGTCCATGAGGAGCAGCAGAAGCCCCACTGTTTGAGTCAAAGGCACCTGACAGTTCAGTTTCAAACAAGGAGGCAGGAGATTTAGAGCAGATTTAGAAACACAAGTTATTTTAATTTAATTATTTTAATTCAAGTTTGTGTACAAAACTTGAGTTGAAGTTAAATATCAGACAATATAAACTCTTTATATTCAACACATATCTGCTATATGGTTTTGTGAATCTCACTGTTTATAGCAGCTCTTAATAAGAGATGTTTTCTTTCACTGGACAGGACACCGTAGTGATGATGATGAGGAGGGAGCCAGCTGGTCCAGCCTGGATGTTTGTGAGCCGAGATCGGATCCAAACACTCTCCACTGATGACGAAGGACATGTGATCCATGTGGATGGTTGAACAGAAGAGCTGCTTCATCACTTACCTTTGTCTGACTGATTAATGTTTTTAAATCTCCATTAGCTGTCGAGGAAGCTGTGACTTAAAGTCAGAAGCTGTAATGCTATAAACTGTTTAAATCTTGTGCCTCAAACGTTTTCTACAGTAATGTAACATCATCATCAAATTTGTTTTTAATAAACTGGCTAAAATAAACTGAACTCTA
>JBBPBX010111189.1:0-10764 GCA_038048925.1 Garcialebias charrua | reverse complement strand
CAAAGTGGTTCAAAACAACAAAGTTCATGCTCAATAATCCAGGTAAAAATCCAACAATGTTCAGTCAAGTCATCTGGACAGTTTTTTTGATTGCTGAGACGTTTCATCCTTTCTCCAAAGAACTTCTTCAATCTAAGGAATAAGCCACCAGACAGACTGTCACAGAAATGGCAAGCTCCAGTGGGGAAAAAAGTTTGATGGAACTAAATTGGCATCTGGCACCCATCCTACCCCACGTCAACTCCTCTGAGGCAGTGATGCCAAAGTGGTTGAAAACAACAAAGTTCATGCTCAATAATCCAGGTAAAAATCTGTAACATTTCAGTCAGGCCATTTGGATGGTTTTTTTGTTTGTTTGATTAAAGGTTCACTATGTAGGCCTACTGTAATTTCTGGAGAACGCTGGGAATTAGAAAAATTTTCAACAGGTAAAAGCATTCTGCTCCCTCCCCCTCAGAGCCATATATGACTCTGAGGGGGAGCCACAGTCCGTTCTCTGTTGAACTTGAGTTCTGCAGCTCCGCCCCCTGCTGAATGTCCGCTCGAGCCGCTTCAATATTCTGTGATTATATGTTAATAAAACGTTCTAAAAAAATAAAATAAAACCATGAATCACTGGTCCTACAACACAAAAACCAGCAGAAATCAGCAGAGGTTCACGAAGCAACGTTGGACATGATTTAATTCGCTCGTGACTTCCTCGTTTCTGTCAGTGCAGGAATGGAATTTCTGGAATGCTCCACCTCCTCTGCATGTCCTGTCTCAGCGCTGCAAAGTTCTATGATTATATGTTAATAAAACGTTCTAAAAAATATAATAAAACCATGAATCACTGGTCCTACATCATAAAAACCAGCAGAAATCAGCAGAGCTTCACGAAGCAACGTTGGACATGATTTAATTTGCTCGTGACTTCCTCATTCCTGTCAGTGAAGGATGAAGCTATCACTTGACTTTTGGCAAAAAAACTAAATAAAAGTCCAGCTCTGGGATGAAGAAGGGATATTTAATACATTTGTTTCAAATACAAATCAGTCCTGCATCGCTTTGCAATCCTTTGAATGAGAATGTATGTGGCGCTGAGGCTGGGACAGGCAGGGGCGTGGGTTGGGGCGTGACAAACAACTCTGTTTTTATTGGCTGGTCATTGTCTGGGTCACTCTGTGTTTTTAGTGTTTTTATAAATGCTGATAGAGAAGCAAGGGGACTATAGTTTTTTTCAGAGATTACTTTGTCTAACATCAGTCTGTCAGTAGATAGTGACAGAGTGAAGAAATATGTTAAAAATATATTGTTAGAAAAGTTACAGACTGCATTACAAAGTTACATAGTACAGCTTTAAGATGTTTTGTCTTTCATCCAAAGGACTTCTTCAAGCTGAGGAGCCAGCCACCATAAAACCGATTCATAGCAATAGCATAGTCCATAGTAGAAAACCTATGTTGGGGCAAAGATGTCCTCCAGGACCCGCCCTCTCCCTCATCAATTCCTCTGAGACAGCCATGCCTAAGTGGTTTAAAACAGCAAAGTTTATGAGTAATACTCTGATGCATGCTCAATAATCCAGGTAGAAAAATCTAAAAAAGCTAAGTCTGGTCCTCTGGACATTCAAAAAATAAAACAAAACAAAGCAAAAAAAAGTAGAAACGTTTCGTCTTTCGTCCGAAAGACTTCCTCAGTCTGAGTTGCTGTATTCAGCTCAGTCTTATAAATAGCACCCTCTCACAGTGTTGCACAACCAGTTGGCTGATGACAGCCTGAAACCAGTTGCTCACATGATCAAAGAGGGCCATCAGCCTAACAATGGATCATTAGTAATTATGAGTAATTATGAGTAATAATCAAAGTAATAATCCAACAATGTTGAGTTAGGTCATCTGCACGGTTTCTTTGTTTGCTAAGACGTTTTGTCCTTCATCCAAAATACTTCTTCAATCTGAGGAACAAGCCGCCAAACACACTGATTCATAGAAACGGCAAACTTTATAGTGGTAAAAAAAGTAGTTTGATGGTGCTAAAATGACATCCAGCACCCGCCCTATCCCATGTCAACTCCTCTTAGACAGTCCTGCCAAAGTGGTTCAAAACATCAAAGTTCATGCTTAATAATCCAGGTAAAATTCCAACAATGTTCAGTCAGGTCATCTGGACGGTTTCTGTGTTTGCTGAGACGTTTTATCCATCATCCCAAGGACTTCTTTAATCTGAGAAGCAAGCCACCAAACAAACAGATTCACAGAAACAGCATACTCCATAGTGGGGGGAAAAAGTTTGCTGGTGATAAGATGGGCTCAAGGACCCTCCCTCTCCCCCGTCAACCCCTCTGAGACAGTCATGCCAAAGTGGTTCAAAACAGCAAAGTTTATGTTTAATAATCCAGGTAAAAATTCAACAATGTTCAGTCAGGTCATCTGGACGGTTTCTTTGTTTGCTGAGACGTTTCGTCCTTCATCCAAAGGACTTCTTCAATCTGAGGAGCAAGCCATTCTACAAACTGATTCACAGAAACGGCATACTCTATAGTGGAGAGAAAAATAAAAACAGTTTGCTGGTGCTAAAATGGCCTCTGACACCCACCCTCTCCCCATCAACTCCTCTGAGACAGTCTTCCCAAAGTGGTTCAAAATAACAAAGCTTATGTTCAATAATCCAGGTAAAAATCCAGCAATGTTCAGTCAAGTTATCTTGATGATTTCTTTTTTTGCTGAGACTTTTCATTCTTCGTCCAAAGAAATTCTTCAAAGAAACCATCCATATGACCTGACTGAACATTTTTGAACTTAACAATTGTTTAAAATCCCTTAGAGCGCTCAAAGTTGATGTAAGAGTAGCCTACCACCTTCTGCAGCACCTCCCTCCAAGATGGCCACTTAATACCACTAGCTGTCGGCCATCTCCCTGATGAGGATCCTCACTACTTAAGGCTGCAGTCGAGTACTACTCTTTGCTAGTGAATTACAGGTGAAGTAAACATGAGGGAGACAACCATATTGTGTCTTTACACACATACGGTGCCACCCAGATGTAAAGGATTTTAGCAGGGGTCAGTATTAAGCTGACCTCTTTATCCTTAATTAATTTACTTATTCAGATTGAATAGTAATTTCACGGATTCTTTTCTTTTTCAGTTTACCCAATATTTCTGTGATCTTTATGATGGATAAATAAATAAAGCCATTAAGTGACAGAGACGTTAACCTAGTTGGTATGCCAAAGACACTACCATTTATTTAAAATAAATCAACTAAATTAACACCATTACACTTGATTGACATGATTTCACTTTCTTGCAATTTAACACGTCAGCACATTTAAATTGTAACACAACAGACATAAATATAGGATGTTAACATATTTAGTCTGAGGCTCTATGACTTAAATATAGTTACCAGATAGATTGAGAGGGATAAGGAAATAGGAGGAGAGATGGTTTAAAGGAAATTGTCTTGAGCATGTTACCAGAAATGACACTTTCCATCCGATTTCTGCTGAAATCCAGGTACGTTTGTAAACAGCTCTTTACCTTCGACGACGAGTCTGATAAAGAGATGACACCAGCCTTTCAGATGCACAGAGTCCTTCAGGCCCAGCACGTCTGAGCTGGTTGTTTACTTTCCAATGTCTCCTGGGTTCCGCTTGGTCATCAGAAAATGTGTCAGCTCCTGGTTGACTTCAAGACGAGATGTTTCTCAAAGAAAGTTCATTAAGAACTTGGAGCTCTTGGAGCTCTATTGAATTTATGGAGGCGTCCATAAATTCTTCACTGAATAAGCCAGTCTTTGGCGTATGACTGCAGCTTACATCAGCTTCCAAGGCAGAGAGCTTTCAGGTCTCTGTCCATTCCAACTCTGAAGAGAAAGTTCACATCCCTCTTCCTCTCAGGAACTAACAGGAACTAACTCGTTCCTTCAAAACTCTTGCAGACTCATCAGTTCCAGCAACAGCTTAGAACTTTTAGGAAGGATCTGAGATGAGAGAAACTTGTCTCTTTTCCATTGGTTCAAAAAGAAAAACAGTCGAGCAGTTCACTTGTTATCACGATTCAAGGTGAAATTCAGCAGAGAGAAATTGTTTAGGAAAGACAGAGCGTGCTGGAGCCATTCTCATAAAAACAACAGATTAACTGTCTTCTGCCTTTCTAAACAAAACGGCCGGGCCTCTGTGACCCGAGACTTCAACTTTAACACAGCAGGAGTAACACAGTAATACTCCATATTAAAAGAATAACAGCATATAACATATATCATGAAAATGACAAAAGTTATTCTTTTGATTACATTAGAATAAAATCAAAGATAGAAATAGTCTCTTTTGGTGACTATGTTCTCAGATTACAACTAATGGAATAATTTGTAGTAAATGTCTTGCTTTACTGAGAGGTCAGTAAAGGTCATCTCTGGAACAGTTCAAAAATACACAGGTATATCAAAGTGGACACGGTCATGCCCACTACACAGGGAACCCCCGACCTACGAACGAGTTCCGGACCTAAGGACCGTTCGCAGCTCGATTCTGCCGTAGGTAGGGGGTGAAAATAGCGTCCCGTTCGTAGGTCCTGGTTTCGTTCGTAGGTCGCGGAAATAACGCTAACGGAGCCCCGCACACATATTTAGCGGTATGAGACTGAACAAGCAGACATACTGGGCCATAAACATACACAGAACTTTATTTACAAACACTTATCTAACACATTAAACCACACATTCATCCATAAACACACACAGTACAGTACTGTAACTGTACAGTTAACTTTATCAAAACTGCAGCAAATCAGCAGGAACTAACATCAGCAAATGATGTCAACAATGAAACATCAACACTTCTCAAAGTGCAGCTTTTAACATCAGAACTGCAGCAATCTGCATAAAACCACATGCATCCATCCATCCATCCATCCATGAGCAAAATGATGTCAACCATGAACCATGAGCACTTATCAAAGAGCATCTTTTAACATCAGAACAGCAGCAAATCAGCAGGAACTCACATCAGCAAAATGATGTCAACAATAGCTGTGTTTCCATCCATTTTCATTTCGATTTTTGAGCTAATTTTTGAAATCTCGCAAATATGTAAATACAAATTAATGCGAAGCAGAAGTGTTTCCATCTACTCTGCTTGTAGCGCATCTACCAAGCCACGCACAGCGTCATTACGTCAGACGTCAGCGTCATTACGTCAGACGTCAGCACTGCGCATGTCTACAGTAAACAGGAAGTAGCGGTTGAAAACAGAACCCGGCCACACATCTCGTCAAAATGGAGAGAATATTTCAGGTACGTGTTGCTATCGGGCAAGTTGTATTTATTCTGTCATGCCAACTAGTTTTAGCGATGTTACATGTTGTCTGGAGCGGAAACGGCTGAACGTCACATTCATTCATTCAACCTTTATTTATACAGGCTAGCCTCGTTGAGTCACGGGGACTCATTTACAAGAGGGACCTGTCTCACTCACACCAAACAACCATCCACTCTCACACTCACACCTAGGGTCAATTTAGAGTCACCAATCAGCCTAACATGCATGTTTTTTGGTCTGTGGGAGGAAACCGGAGTACCCGGAGGAAACCCACGCATGCACGGGGAGAACATGCAAACTCCACCCAGAAAGGCCCCGGACCGGGATTTGAACCGGCAACCTTCTCGCTGAGAGGCTGCAGCTCTACCAGTTGTGCCACCGTGCTGCCCGATTCACATGACGTGAATGTTCGCTACGACAGAACTGAATCGGAAAATCTGTTTCCATCTGTCGTTTTGCGCATCTGCTCATTTCCGAAGATCCCAAAAACCACCTCAAGCGAGCGTATAAACTTTTTGGCGAAGTTGAGGAAGTAAATTCGGATTTTGCCGTTTCCATTAAGCTTTTCTGCTGCGATACTTCAAAATGCGCAGCTAGAAACCTTGATGGAAACACGGCTATTGACACAAGAACACTTCTCAAAGAGCATCTTTTAACATCAGAACAGCAGCAAATCAGTAGGAACTCACATCAGCAAAATGATGTCAACAATGACACATGAACACTTCTCAAAGAGCATCTTTTAACATCAGAACAGCAGCAAATCAGCAGGAACTCCCATCAGCAAAATGATGTCAACAATGACACATGAACACTTCTCAAAGAGCATCTTTTAACATCAGAACAGCAGCAAATCAGGAACTGACATCCATCCATCCATCAATCCATCAGCAACATCACATCTATCAGAAACATGTTGCAACCATCATGTTTTTGAAAGCAGTGCGTAGATGTGTGTCCATGTGCATGAGAAAGAAGTCCATGAACTCAGAAAAAGCTAGAAGCAGCAGAAAAATGAAACAAAATTGCCTTACTTTGACTGAAGTGTAGGTAGACAGATGATGTTTTTCTCATGATCAAACCTGCATCTGATGGAACTGCTTAGCCATTGCTCAACAATGAATGTTGGGAGCATTTTAGGCCAGCTGTTAGTTCAGGCAGGTGTCAGTTCAGGTGTGTGGTCCTGATGTGAGCAGGTCTGTGCATCACATTAAGTTTTTTTGGTTTTTGGCAGCAGTCATTTAGGCAGAAGGACACAAAGGTGATGTATGGAGGCAACATGCAGGACACCAGAGGCAGGAAGAACAGACGTCCAGGAAGACAGTGTGGCAGGCAGACGTCCATTCATGTAGAATGTGCAAGATGTGATCTGTGTAAGAATGAACACAAACATGAAAATGTGCAGTTACAGCTGAAAAATCACCTGCAAAGAAAACATGAAAAACACACAGAGAACAAGTTCTACTCACTGCTGATGTTCACAAATGGGTGACACTGGAGACAAGTTATGGCAGCATGCAGGACAGACGTGGTAGGACAGAGAGGCTGGAGGCAGAGCAGCAGGTGTACGTGGTACCCAGAGGCTGTTCCATGAGGCGGAGCAGCAGGCAGATGATCTGTTGAAACACACACACACAGACGTCAACACCTGCAGATAAAAAAAAACAAATAGAAGAACAACTTCTCCTCACATGTGTGGTACGCATGTGTGGAGCTGGAGGACAGGCAGGAGGCTGGAGGAGGTGCAGGAAGCTGGAGGCAGAGCAGCAGGTGTACGTGGTACCCAGAGGCTGTTCCATGAGGCGGAGAAGCAGGCAGAGCAGCAGGTGTACGTGGTACCTGACGTTGTTCCATGAGGCGGAGCAGCAGGCGGATGATCTGTTGAAACACACCCACACAGACGTCAACACCTGCAGATAAAGAAAAACACATAGAAGAACAACTTCTCAAAGTCAAAGTCAAGTCAAAGTCAACTTTATTGTCAGATCTGCAATATGTACAGTGCAGGACATACACAGGACCGAAATTGCGTTTCTCTCAGTCCCTCGGTGCAACAGTAAACATCTAAACATTGAAACACTGAAACATATAATAATAGACATAAGCATAAAAATAGTAAAACTAACACTGTCCTGAGTTGTTTTTTTTTTTTTTTTTTTTTTGCATAGTGGTATAAAAAAAGAGTATAAAAAGTATAACTAAAATAAACTAAAGGTTTCTAGCATTGACATTTGCAAAGTGGCAAAGCAGCGTATGAGTCAATGTACACAGTATATGTATGAGGTAGTAGTTGATGTTGTTGTAGAGGCAAAAAGTGGCATATGCAGTAAGGCACATTGGGCATCCCTAAATATCCTAACCATCCCTAAATCCCTCTTTCTCCTTACCTGTGTGGTGTGGTGTGGAGCTGATGTGTGGATGGACCAGGGGTGCGTGCCGCTTTGGAGGCTGTCGAGAGAGAGGTGATGATTACAGTAGGTGTAGATGTAACATAAAACCCAAAAATAAACTAAAAAAAATTAATATGTCTTTGCTGTACCTTTCTGACGATGCTGTGCTGGAATGTGAGGGTGGGCAGGTCAGTGATGGGATGGTGGAGCTGGTAGAGAGGAGGGGGAGGAGGAGGAGTAGCAGGCTGTGAACATAAGCAGATACAAATTGATTAACAGATGAAATGTAATGTGTGTAACATAACACAACTCAGAAAAATAAAAATAACATTTCATTACAGTACTGTACCTGGAGGGAGGGAGCAGGGGGGTGGTTGGGCGTCTTTTACTGGGGAGAGGGTGGGCTGTCCATGGCCTCCTCCTGGCTTGCTGCAGGAGGACTGGATGGCCTTTCAGCTGGTGCATCAGCAGATCCTGGAGGCGGTGCTGTGACCTTTGTCAGATAATTGAGCATGCTGCTCTGCACCTGTTCGTGCTTTTTGTCCTCCAGGATGTGCTGGTAACACGCAACTTCATGAAGGACAGCCCGAGAGACCTTGGAGAAACTCTCCCCATCTTCGTCCTGTTCCTCCATCCTCGAGAGGAAGCTGTGGAGCTCTTTAAAGCCAAGCACCATCTCCTTCCTGGTGAAGGTCTTCTTGGCCGGAGGGATGGCCTGCTCCTCCTCTTCCTCAACCGAGACGTGCCTGTCCAGCTGAATCAGGTCATCTAGGGACAGCTCCTGTCCTGCTGCACCCAGCAGGTGTTGGACATCGTCCTGGTCCATTTCCAGCTCCAGTGACCTGCCCATCCTCAAAACATCCTTGATTACACGGTCCACCTCCTGGGAATCGTGTACCTCCTGAACAAGCTCAGGACATAGCTTCTTCCAGACTCCGCACATGTTGTTTGGAGTCACACGATCTCAGGAGTGGCCAATGTTCCGCACAGCATCGAGGATGTTGTAGCTACGCCAGTAGTCTTTCAGTGTGAGGGTCTGACAGTTCTCGGTTGCCTCCAAAGCGGCACGGATGACTCTCTGCAGGTAGTACGCCTTAAACGTACTAATAACCCCCTGGTCCATTGGCTGTATCAAAGACGTGGTGTTGGGAGGCAGGTACACCACATTGGTGTCCAAGTCGGTGAGACCAAGGGGGTGTCCTGGAGCGTTGTCCAAAACCAGCAGGATTTTGAAGCCAATCTTTTTGGTGCGGCAAAAACTGCGGACCTCTGGTACAAAGTTGTAGGTGAACCATTTTGAAAAAACTTCCAGCGTCACCCAAGCCTTTTTATTAGCGGCCCAATAGACTGGAAGCTGTGATTTATCAACATTTTTAAAGGCTCTGGGTTTGTCAAACTGGTACACCAACAACGGCTTGAGTTTGCAATCACCAGCAGCATTGCCCCCCACCAGCAAGGTCAAACGCTTCTTGCCGACCTTGTGGCCCGGTGCGGTTCGTTCTTCCTTACTGATGTAGGTCCTGTCTGGCAAACGCTTCCAGAACAGCCCTGTCTCATCGACGTTGAACACCTGCTGGGCAGTGTACCCGCCGTCCCTGATGATGTCAGCCAGTCTTGCGGGGAAGGCCGCAACTGCCTCGTGGTCAGCACTGGTGGCCTCAGTTGTTTAAATAAATAAAAATAAAAAAATATCACATTTTTGTCATCTGTGTATGTTTCCCATACTTGACAGACGAAATTGGTCTCTGCATTTAACCCAACCACCACCAGGTGGTGCAGTGAGCAGCCGTGGTCAGCGCCCGGGGAGCTGGGGAAGATAGGTGTGCACTCATAGACACCCCAAGGTATGCCGTGGCCGGGGTTCGAACCTGGGTCCTTCGGATCCCAAGTCTGATTCCCTAGCCACTACACCATCTTGGCCCCAAAATGCACCCAAAATGACATGGTTAAGCTGTTGTAACACTGTAATAAAAGAAAAAAATAATAATAATAATTCGTAAGTCGTGGACTACCTATACTGTAACTACAGTATTAAATAATTAAAATGAGAAATTAAATGCTCACCCTACACTCTGATGTTGTGGAAGTTGTGTCTTTTCCTGAAACGATCAAACCATCCTTTTGAGGCGTTGAACGTTTCTGGTCCCTCCAACTCCACTGACGTACTGCTTGAAGTCCCTCCTCCAGCGCTTGAAGTCCCTCCTCCAGCGCTCTGGGAAGACGTCCCTTCACCCGGATCGCTCTGGGAAGATGTCCCTTCACCCTGATCGCTCTGTGCACCTCCCTGCACCTCCCCCTCCCCCACTCGTCGCTAGTTCCTGCAGCCTGTGATAAATCCTCCTCGCCTTCTCACATATCACCGCCATGCTAACTGGGATCCTACGCTGGGTGTTGTCCTCCAGCCATAGCACAAGCAATCTCTCCATCTCTGTAATCCTACCCGTCCTCTGTTTCGTTATAATAGTGGACCTCATGGGTGCCGAAGCACGCACTTGTTGTAAAATCCGCTCTCTGTCATTCTTAATGGTCCCCACAGTCGACCTTGCTAACCCAAGCTTTACTCCGATTGCTGTCGGTGTCATGCCCTGATCTGATAGTGTGATGATAAGTTTCTTTGTCTCCAGCGTTATTGTGTTACGAGGTTTCTTAGCCTCGGCCGCGTCCGCGGACTTTCCTGGTCTCTTCGGAGCCATTGTTGAAGAAAAAAAATTAGCTGACGTGCTAACGTGCTATTAATTCCTAAGGAGCAAAAATGAAAATTAATGCTAACGTTGACAAATGAATGCTAACATGCAAATGTTCGCTTTCGTCTAAAAATGATTAGGTTGCCATTAGCAATACCAGTTTTTGTCAAAAAGACAATTTTACCTATGCAACCCATGGGATTGTCAAACTGACAAATTGAATTAGCATTTTTAAAGCCATTGGTATGTATATGAGGCCATTCCATTCTGTTGGCGGGGAGGAGGCCTTGGGGCATATTTATATATTCATTCATTCAACCTTTATTTAGTCAGGTAAATCCAGTGGTGGAGAAAATACTCAAACACTGTACTTAAAAATAAACAGACAA
>JBBPBX010111187.1:2500-10764 GCA_038048925.1 Garcialebias charrua | reverse complement strand
TATTTCTTAATGGAGTTAACATGTTAACTTAGGTTCGGGCACAGGGCCACGCCCAAATCACGGCTCCAATTATCCCATGCAGCTATTTATACCTCGTTCACCCCTTCATCTCATCTCAGTTCGTTTACTTTCTGTTGACGAGTTACAACGTCTGCGCCACCGCGCCTCCTCGACTCTGCGCTTGTACTCACCATGGATGCCGCTTCATCGATCAACCTCCACCCCTCGGATTCGGAGGATCTCTTCGACCTTCCGTCCGCCGTCAACGAGTCCCCACCTTCCGTTTCCGGATGTGCTCCAGGCTCCAGGCGTCTTCGCTCTGTGATACTCGATCCTCGGACTCTGTCCCACGTTGGCTCTTCTCCAGTTTCCCAACCATCGGATGACGATCAGCCGCCCGCGTCTACTCCTCTGTGATACTCGATCCTCGGACTCTGTCCCACGTTGGCTCTTCTCCAGTTTCCCAACCATCGGATGACGATCAGCCGCCCGCGTCTACTCCTCCTCCTCGTGGACGTTGCCCGGCTCGTGGCGCCCGTCGCCGCGCTCCTTCGCCTGGTCCTCGGCGTCGCTCGCCGGGTCTTGGTGCGGCCACTTCTCAGCAGTCCTCTCCCTCGTGCGCTGTTCCGACCCGCCAGCTTCTCAGGTCCTGGACGGTCGCCGGCCTTCATTGCTCTCTCCCCGAGAACGGGATCCCTTTCTGCCGTTCGGACAATAAATTACGGCTCTTTCAGCTCCTTTCCGCCTCCTCCACTCGTCAGCTTGTTCCTCCCTCGCCATCTGAACGACCCGCGGTCGCGGCTCGTGTTCCTGCTTCCGCCCCCAACGTATCCCGTGACGTCATCCCGTCGTCTACCTCTAGACCTTCTGTTATGGCGACGGCTCCCCCCAGTGGGAGCCAGGTCACATTACCGCCTGTGCCTACACCTTCTCTGTCTGACCTTTCTCAGCTTTTATCCTGTTATTCAGTCCCAGCCTTCTCTGGCTTCCATTGCTCCCCGTACCATCCCTTCCTCCCTGCCTCCCATCCCTCAATTGTCTCTCCCTTCTTCTACTCGTCCTGATTTGGTTTCAGCTTCTTTTCTTCCTCTCATGGCCCCTGCTCAGCCGTCTGCTCCAAGTTGTTTTCCCGGTGCTCCATCTATTTTTTCTGCGCCCCCACCCTCCCTCACTAACCCTGCGTTGTTCCCTCAGCCGGTCCTGGACGCTTTTCATCACGTCCATTCTCCTTACACTCTCGCCACCGCTGTTCCTCCCGCTCAGTCCTCCTCCTCTGTTCTGCGTCCCTCTCCTGTTTCACCGTACCTGCGTAAGCAGATTTTTGAACGGTAATTACGTAGATCTGGCTCTTCTGCTCCGTCCATCTCTGTGCGGCTTTACTCATCTTAGGGAAATATTCATTGCTCAGGGGCCTATGCAATTGAGCCACCCCTTAAGTTCTAACTCTAAGGAGCTCATGCCTGTCGAGTTTGCCGTCGCTTTTTCTTTATTTAGGGACACGATTTGTTCGGTTTTTCCTGTTCGCAGATCTGAGTTGGATGATTATCTTTCTGTTGTTTTGGACATGGTTCTCCGCTTTGGGGGCACGGGTTTCTACCGGTACCACGTTCTTTTTTCCAATCAGGCTGCGGCCCGTTTGCACCAGTTCAATAACGGCACGTACTGGGGGTCCCTCGATTCCGAACATTATTGTCGGGTTTTCGCCGCCCTTGCTTCTCTTTCCTGTACTCTGTGCGGTGCGCCGTCCCATCCGGCAACCGCCTGTACTTCTGTCACCGGTCTTGGCACCCCTCACTCAGCTCGCCGTCCTTCGGGGGCAGATAGGTTGTCCGTTGCCGCACCCTTCCGCCCCTCCTCATACCTAGGTCGCGGGCCGTCCGCGCTCCAGTTAATGTTCCCACTCCCAGGGGCGTTGACAAACGTGGCCGCCCGGTTTCATATCAAGGCGGCAGGATGATCTGTAATAACTTTACGATCTGGGCTGCGTTTCATCTAACTGCAGGATGCTCCACGCATGTTCTTACTGTGGTGGTGCTCACGCTAGGCATTCCTGTCCTTACAATCCCACCGCTGCGGCAGATTGACTAGGCCGCCATATTTCTATGCCGATCAAGGTAACTGCACTGATCTCCGCCCTTCGTTTTAATCCTGACAGGAATTTTGTTGACTTCCTCATTGACTGTCTTACTAATGGTTTCCAACCGGGTATTGATGTTATTCCTAGTTCCTCCTACCACTGTCCCAATCTTAAGTCCGTCCGGGAGGACCCCGATACGGTCGATCTCCTTTTGGCTAATGAGGTTAAGAACGGGTTCATGATAGGACCTTTTGTTGCTTCTCCCTTCCCCACCTACCGTGTCAGTCCCATTGGCATCGCCACGCGGAAGTACTCCGGTAAGAAGAGGCTGATTTTGGATCTTTCGGCCCCTCACGGTTCGGCTGTTCCCAGTATCAATAGCGTTATTCCTTTTCCCGACTTTTTCTTGCAGTACGCCACAATTGATCACGCCATTACGCTCATCCGTTTGGCGGGGCAGGGGGCTTGGCTTTCCAAGGCCGACATCACCAGTGCTTTTAAGGTTCTCACCATTCGCCCTGACTTCTGGCATTTCTTTGGTGTGTTTTGGAAAGGGGCCTTTTACTTTGCTGTCCGCCTCACTTTTGGCTGTCGTAGTAGTCCGAGGATATTTGACTCTCTGTACGAGGCCCTGTGTTGGGTCCTTATTAACAACTGCAGGCTCCCTTTCGTGACCCACCTTCTTGATGATTTCCTGGTCGTCAACCCTTCGTCTTCCCCTCCGCGCTACGGTTTGGGCGTCCTGTTGCAGACTTTCTCGGGGCTCGGTGTCCCCCTCTCCGAGGAGAAGACGGTCGGTCCGTCCATGTCTCTGGAGTTCTTGGATATCGTCCTCGACTCCGTTTCCCTCCAGGCGTCTCTGCCTCCCGACAAACTCGATCGTGTCACCTTGCTTTTGTCTAACTTTCTTTCGATTGACAGGTGTTCTAAGCAGCAGTTGCTCACTCTTCTTGGCCATCTCAACTATGCCATCCGGATTGTCCCCCAGGGCAAGTCCTTCATCTCGCACCTCCTGTCTAAGGCTGCCAGTGTCACTTCGCTCCACGGTTCCCTCTGTCTCGATCAGCCTTGTAGGATGGAACTGCATCTCTGGCATCAATTCCTTTCTTCCTGGAATGGCATTTCCTTCTTTTACGACGATTTTCTCACTCATCCCGATGATATTGGGCTTTATACGGATGTAGCTCCCTCCATCGGTTTCGGTGGCTATTGCGGCTGCAGATGGTTTGCTTCCGGGTGGCCCGACGAACTCTTGCCTCTCCCGACCGATTCGACTGCACCTTCGTCCGCTCTTTACAAACTTTACCCCATTGTCGTTGCAACGATCCTTTGGGGACACAAATGGTCTAAGAAGTCTATTCTCATCCACACTGATAACATTGCAGTTGTAGACATTATTAACAAAGGCCGATCTCACTCCTTAGTTATCATGCAGTTTATTCGCAGATTAACTCTGATCTCAGCCCAACACCAGTTCCTGCTCCAAGCAGCCCACATAGCAGGATCTCAGAACAACATTGCCGATGCGCTGTCTCGTTTTTCTTTTCAAAAATTCAGACTCTTGGCTCCAGACTCCGATCTTCACCCTACTCCGGTTCCTCCGTATTCTTTGACAATCTACAACTGACTCCTCAGCTACTTTACCTCCTGAACTCTTCCCAGGAATCCATCCTCAATAGCTTAGCTCCTTGTACCTTATCTGCTTACTTGTCAGGTTGGAACCGCTTTAAAGCATTTCATTCAGCTCATCATCTTCAATTTCTATCTCTCGATATCACAACCCTCTGTCTCTTCATCACCTACTCTCACTCCACCCTCAACATCTGCACTTCTACTATCCAGACTTACCTGTCAGGCATAAATTTCTTCTTCAAGATCGCAACGGGTTCTAGCTGTCCATCTATCTCTCACTGCCACATTCCCATGATCCTTAAAGGTTGCAAAAAAACAAGAACCTCCTAGCAGTACACAGCGCCTACCTCTCACGGTGGATCTGCTCAGCAGATGTATTCTCAACTTGCGCTCAGGCTACTCATCCGTTCTTATAGACCAGACTTTGGAATCCATGTTTCTGCTAGCTTTTTTTGGATTTCTCAGTTGTTCTGAATTTGCCCCATCTTCATCCAAGCATGATCCTGCCATCCATCCGTGCCTCCACGACATCTCTTTCCTCAGCCACGACACCCTAATATTTACTCTAAGAAGGAGCAAAACCGACCAGCTGGGCCTTTCCTGCCCTATATACATATTTCGTCTCAACTCTTTTCTTAGCCCTTACGAGCCCATCTTCAATTACATTCAATCCAGGCTTTCTGCGAATGCTTCGCCACACGACCCTCTTTTCATCACCGAATCAGGAAGCCAAACCACTCGCCACTGGTTCGCTGGTCATCTCAGTCAAGTCCTGTTCAAGTCTGGCATCTCTCCCCATCACTATTCCGCTCATTCCTTCCGAATAGGTGCAGCCTCCTCCGCATCTAGTCGGGGCATGCCGGATCAGATCATCAGTGGTGGGCTGTTACGACCCGAAGGCACGTAGCACACAAGGACACCAGACACAGAAAGGATGTTAAAAAAAAAACAAAGTTTATTTTAGGCTCTCTGGAGTCTGTGTCCTAAAAAAAAGGATGATTAAAGAAAAATGTTGCACTGCTCAAAAACCAGCTTATTTAATACAAAAAAACTCAAAGTCCAGCAGGACACTCACGGCTCTTGGTCTTCTGCACCCAGCAGGTTTCCACATCAGAGGGATTCAGCCTCAGAGGGATTCAGCCTCCTCCTCTCCAAAACACAGCAGCCGGTCACAATGGAAGGTTTCAGCTTCCTCTTCTTAAATACGTAGCAGGTCTTCACAACAGCTATCTCCTCTTCACACATGCAGCAGGTCACTCTTCAGCTTCTTAGACAGCAGCAGGTCTTCACAACGGAAGGTTTCAGCTTCCTTTTCTTCACGGCTCATCAAACGGCCTCCTCAAGTGGGTTAAACCACAACATCAAACGGCCACCTCAAATGGCTCCAAACGGCTCACAAACGGCCACCTCAAATGGCTCCAAACGGCTCACAAACGGCCTCCTCAAATGGCTCCAAACGGCTCGTCAAACGGCCTCCTCATGTGGTTTCAACCACATCATCAAACAGCCTCCTATGGCTTCATGGCTCCTCTTCACACTGCTGCTGCTGCTTTTGCTGCTGTTGCTGCTACAGACCTCTGTTCAGCTTCTGCTGCTGCTGCTTCATCATCAGGTCTGCTGCTTCATCATCAGGCCTGATGCTCCTTCATCCCAGACTGCTGCAGCTGCTTGGATCAGCTGCTCATTCATCAGCGTCTGGTTCTGGGGCTGCTGGAACCTCAGCTCCTCATGCAGCATGGATCTCCTCCTGCTGCCACTCTCACTTGGAACTCCTCTGCTTGCTTGAACCCCTCTCTGCTGTGTGGCTTGGACCTAATATAGGGAGAGAGAGAGCAACTACCTCCACCTACAACTAATGAGCACCAGCTGCAATCAATTAGTCTCCTACAGCCTCTAAACAGCTCATGCTCAACCTCTAAAGAGCTCATGCCTCTGCTCAGAATCTTTAAACAAAAAACTTCAAAAAACCTTTAAACAATTTTGATCTCTTACTAAAATAAATTACATGCCTGGGGCATGTAACACCCCCCCACATAAGAATTTACATGGGAGATGCAGCCATACACCACCATGCTCATCACCCATGTAAATGAAACCAAAAAATCTTAACATCTATACTCAACACTAACAACAAGCAAAAAACAACAACACATCACACACAACTAACAGTTGCCTTCAGAATACCTGAAACCCAAAAAGGCGTCGCCGGTCAGGTTGTACATCACAAGGCCTCCTTTTAGCTGCACACTCACCAACATTCAGTTTAATGCCAGTCTGAAGATCAGGGTTTTTTCCAACAACCAGAGGGAAATTGTCCACCTCTGTGTCATCAGTTCCATCACATGACAGGAGTATCATTTTAACTGCGCCAACTCTGTCATCAGGCACCCTGCAGACAAAACATTGAGAGTTAATACAATCATTGTCTACATTTTCAACAAATGGTTCCATCAGGTCATCACCCACAGACAGCAAACTATCACTCCGTGCTGCTGATTCAGCTAAAGGTTCCACAACGTCCAGCAGCACACTCACAACCTCCTGTGAACATGATGAAAAAGTACACAGAGGAGCAGGATGGACAGTCAGGCTCGGCTCCTCTGCTACAGTGTTCTCTAGGATGTCTCCTGATTCAGAGGAAAACAAAAAACAGTCACTCAGATCAATGTCATCATCATCATCATTTTTGCATTGCATGTCCACCAGTGGTGACACCTCTGGAGTGACCAAATCCAAATCCACCGTCAAGTCATTCTTAAGTTTTTCACTTTTCTCAAGTTTTTCACTTTTCTCAAGTTTTTCACTTTTCTCAAGTTTTTCACTTTTCTCAAGTTTTTCACTTTTCTCAAGTTTTTCACTTTTCTCAAGTTCAGGTTTTACAAGTTTAGGTTTCTCAAGTTTAGGTTCATGGTTCTCAGCAACAAAAAAACTAGAGCAAAGTCCCAACTCAGCTTCTCCAGAACTCAAAGTGGTCGAATCCTCACCTCACACAACGGGACATGTTCAACACCTAGCTCTAACTCTCTCTGATAATTCTTATTTTGCAATTCTAATTTTCGTTGCTTAAACTTAATCTCCATCTCTCTCAGAGCAGTTTGTTGCTCTAACTCTGCTTTCCTCACGACTGCTTCAGCCTTAGCTTTCCTGGCATCGAATTCCATTCGACGTATTTTTAACTCCAATTCCTTTAAACGAATCTCAGCATCGAACCCCATTGTTTCAGAAAAAAACTGTGTTAAACAGCTCACCACCAGAAAGACCTACACTTAGACTACTTTAACGTCCGAGCAACCCCTGAACGTTCAAAAAGAGCCAGCTGACAGCGAACACACAATTCGCACCACAAAGTCAGCTCAAAAATGCAAAAAAACAGCTCCAAAAACAGCACATGAGACGAGCTCCCATTATAATTTACCAAAAATTAAGGGGAGAAAAAAAAAATAGATTGTGAAATCTCGTTCAAATCCTAGATGAGGCGTTCATTATATTTTCATCAAAAATTAGGGGAGAAGAAAAAAATAGCTCATTAGTCAATTAGTCCAATCCCGGACGAGGGCCCATTATATGTTACGACCCGAAGGCACGTAGCACACAAGGACACCAGACACAGAAAGGATGTTAAAAAAAAAAGTTTATTTTAGGCTCTCTGGAGTCTGTGTCCTAAAAAAAAGGATGATTAAAGAAAAATGTTGCACTTCTCAAAAACCAGCTTCTTTAATACAAAAAAACTCAAAGTCCAGCAGGACACTCACGGCTCTTGGTCTTCTGCACCCAGCAGGTTTCCACATCAGAGGGATTCAGCCTCAGAGGGATTCAGCCTCCTCCTCTCCAAAACACAGCAGCCGGTCACAATGGAAGGTTTCAGCTTCCTCTTCTTAAATACGTAGCAGGTCTTCACAACAGCTATCTCCTCTTCACACATGCAGCAGGTCACTCTTCAGCTTCTTAGACAGCAGCAGGTCTTCACAACGGAAGGTTTCAGCTTCCTTTTCTTCACGGCTCATCAAACGGCCTCCTCAAGTGGGTTAAACCACAACATCAAACGGCCACCTCAAATGGCTCCAAACGGCTCACAAACGGCCACCTCAAATGGCTCCAAACGGCTCACAAACGGCCTCCTCAAATGGCTCCAAACGGCTCGTCAAACGGCCTCCTCATGTGGTTTCAACCACATCATCAAACAGCCTCCTATGGCTTCATGGCTCCTCTTCACACTGCTGCTGCTGCTGCTTTTGCTGCTGTTGCTGCTACAGACCTCTGTTCAGCTTCTGCTGCTGCTGCTTCATCATCATGTCTGCTGCTTCATCATCAGGCCTGATGCTCCTTCATCCCAGACTGCTGCAGCTGCTTGGATCAGCTGCTCATTCATCAGCGTCTGGTTCTGGGGCTGCTGGAACCTCAGCTCCTCATGCAGCATGGATCTCCTCCTGCTGCCACTCTCACTTGGAACTCCTCTGCTTGCTTGAACCCCTCTCTGCTGTGTGGCTTGGACCTAATATAGGGAGAGAGAGAGCAACTACCTCCACCTACAACTAATGAGCACCAGCTGCAATCA
>JBBPBX010111186.1:0-10765 GCA_038048925.1 Garcialebias charrua | reverse complement strand
TGACCGTTTTGGGTGGAGCATGTGGGCGTGGCGATGTGGCGAATCAGCCGTCACGCCGTCACAAACGAAACACTAATAGCACCTACACGAAAACAGTCTAATACATCAAACCTTCAGTGATTGACCCACATCCGGTCCCCTGCAATACTGAATGGTCAAATCATGACAATAATTAAGCCACGCCCCCTCACAACAGGAAGTGTACAGTTGTACATTGAACATCCCGATCGGACACCTGTTACCTAATCAGCGTGACGGTCTGTCCAGTGACCGAAGACATGTTGCTGTAACAAGCTTTCCACGACTGGTTGTTTTGGGTGGAGCATGTGGGCGTGGCGATGTGGCGAATCAGACGTAACGCCGTCACAATACGTTTGGCCTTTTGGGAGCTTTATCATATCCCAAAACTCACCAAATTTGGCAGACTCGTCAGGACTGGTGAAAAATTACATATTTTGGGGGCGTGGCCAAAATTGCAACAGAAAGGGCTCAAGAGCGCCACCTAGAATATTTCAAACTACCCTCCGCATTGGCCTTAGTTTCACGTAGGATCATGAAATTTGGTACACCTCCCCGATTCACCAAGGCGCACAGAAAACCCTCTGGCACCAACGTTGTACGATGAAAGGAAAGGTGACCTTTTCGGCCATTTTTATCCCATTGAAAATGAATGGAGCTAAAATGAAATAGCATTTTGGGGGCTTTTTCATATCCCAAAACTCACCAAAATTGGCAGACTCATCAGGACTGGTGAACAATTACATATTTTGGGGGCGTGACCAAAATTTCAAAAGAAACGGCTCAAGAGCGCCACCTAGAAAATTTCAAACTACCCTCCGCATTGGCCTTAGTTTCACGTAGGATCATGAAATTTGGTACACTTGTCCAATTCACCAAGACGCACAGAAAACCCTCTGGCGTCAACGTTGTACGATAAATGGGAAGGCGGCCATTTTGGAATGTGGACCAAATTGAGTGCACGCACTGGGTGCCGAACGGGTACGGGAAAGGCACTTGTCCAATTCACCAAGACGCACAGAAAACCCTCTGGCGTCAACGTTGTACGATAAATGGGAAGGCGGCCATTTTGGAATGTGGACCAAATTGAGTGCACGCACTAGGTGCCGAACGGGTACGGGAAAGGCACGAGAGTGTTTCGGGGTGGACCAGCTCGACTTCCCGCGGTCGCCGCGAGAAGGGCGGAGCGGCGCTAAGGCATTCACACGTGCATTTTCGTAGGAAATGCGGTTTTTCTAGTGTTACAATTACATCTGTTACTATCCTGATTCCGTACGTTTTTTGGCACGCTACTCCTCCTACAGTTTTTGTGCTATTTCAACAATTCATATATCAAAATGTTCAGCTCATTCAGGACATGATGGCTATGACTTTTGGTATTGGTGCAACTTTAGCTTTTTGAAATATTCAGCCTTTTCGGCCATTTTTTTCCCATTGAAAATGAATGGAGCTCATTTTACATCCTTGATATCTTTGGAACTTGAACTCAATGAGCTCATTTTACACCCTTGATATCTTTGGAACTCATTACAATATTTCACTACTCCTTTCACATTTTGGACCAACTCAGCTTCCCTCAGCTACCTTGTACATTTTTTAAAAATATTTCGGCTACTTTCAGCTAATTTTAGCTGCGATCTTTTCAGCTTCATGCAGCTTACTTCAACATTTTTGTACTTCTACCGACTTATTTATGCTGATTTCAGATCATTATGCTCCTTTCAGCTAATTTTTGAAAGATTAGGATATTTTTGCTATTTCAGCTACTATTTAGCTGTTTATGCAAATTTCACCTTTTTCAGCTATTTCAAACAATTTTTTTTAATCAATCCAACTTTTTTCAGCCTAATTCAGCAAAACCATGTTCTACCAACTTCCTTCTGGTAATTTTATATATTTTCTGCTTGTTTTAGCTGTTGTTCAGCTGTTTTTGACCAATTTCAGCTGATGGCTGCTAATGCTACTTTCAAATTGCTTTAACTCGGCCATCTTTTTACATAGAGAGCCGAAATTTGGTGAGGTTGTAGCTGAGGACATTGTCTATCATGTAAGGAATCCAAATAAAAAATCCAAGATGGCCGACAAAGCAAAAAAGTAAAAATACTATTAAATGGTCAATTTTTGTTATATTGAGCTAAAACTTGGTGTAGTGATAGCTGAGAATGTTTCCTATCAAATGCTATATCAAAATCAAAAATCCAAGATGGCCGACAATGCTACTTTCAAATGGCTTTAACTCGGCCATCTTTATAGATAGAGAGCTGAAATTTGGTGAGGTTGTAGCTGAGAGAATCCTCTATCATGTACGGAATCCAAATCAAAATTCCAAGATGGCCGACAAAGCAAAACATTAAAAATACTGTAAAATCCAAGATGGCCACCAACGCTACTTTCAAATGGCTTTAAATCAGCCATATTTATTCATAGAGAGCCGAAATTTGGTGAGGTTGTAGCTATGGACATTCTTTATCATGCATTAGGTGAAGCGGCCATTTTGATTGAATATGCAAATTAGGTGAAGTGGCCATTTTGGTTCAATATACAAGGCAGTTAATTGCCTTGCGAAGTAAGTCAATGCATGTATTGTTACCATTTTGGTTCTACAATTTAAGTAGACAAGTTAGCCATTTTGATTTAATAAGCACATTAGGTAAAGCGGCCATTTTGATTGAACATGCAAGTTGGGTGAAGCGGCCATTTTGGCATTCACACATGCATTTTCTCAGGAAATGCAATCTAGTTGTGTGAATGCCAACAAGGCATTCACACTATAGAGATTGTCTTCCGGTTACTATCCTGATTCCGTACGTTTTTCGGCACGCTACTCCTCCTACAGTTTTTGTGCTATTGCAACAATTCATATATCAAAATGTTCAGCTCATTCAGGACATGATGGCTATGACTTTTGGTATTGGTGCAACTTTAGCTTTTTGAATTATTTAGCCTTTTCGGCCATTTTCTTCCCCATTGAAAATGAATGGAGCTAATTTTTCATCCTTGATATCTTTGGAACTCTTTAGAATATTTCACTACTCCTTTCACATTTTGGACCAGCTTAGCTTCCTTCAGCTACCTTGTACATTTTTTAAAAAATATTTCAGCTACTTTCAGCTAATTTCAGCTGTTTTTTCAACTGCTTTGCACTCTTTTCAGCTTTATGCAGCTTACTTCAACATTTTTGTACTTCTACTGACTTATTTCTGCTAATTTCAGATCATTATGCTCCTTTCAGATAATTTTTGAAAGATTAAGATATTTTAGCTATTTTAGCTACTATTTAGCTGTTTTATGATAATTTCAGCTTTTTCAGCTATTTCAACAATTTTTTTTAATCAATCCAACTTTTTTCAGCCTAATTCAGCAAAACCATGCTCTACCAACTTCCTTCTGGTAATTTAAGATTGTTTCTGCTTGTTTTAGCTGTTGTTCAGCTGTTTTTGGCCAATTTCAGCTTTATTCATATATTTTCAACTTTATTTTGCTTATTTCTACTTATTTCAGATTTTTTTCAATTTCAGATTGTTTCAGATACTTCATATTCTTCTGCTTTGTGTTTATTTCTGCTAGTTTCAGCTTCTTCTGCTATTTTAGCTACTATTAAGCTGTTTTTATGCTAATTTAGGCTTGTTTCAACACATTCCACATTATTTGAACTCATTTCAACTTTTTCCAGCCAAATTCTGCAAAAATGTACTCTCTCTACTAAGTTCTAAGACATTTAAGCTTCTTTCTGCTATTTCAGATAATATTCAGCTGTTTTTGCTATCTTAAGCTTTTTTCAGATAATTTCAACTTTATTTTGCTTATTTCTGCTTAGTTCAGATTTTTTCAGATTTCAGATAGTTTCAGATATTTTAGATTATTCAGATTATGCTGCTTTGTGCTTATTTCTGCTAGTTTCAGCTTCTTCTGCTATTTTAGCTACTATTAAGCTGTTTTTATGCTAATTTAGGCTTGTTTCAACAAATTCCACATTATTTGAACTCATTTCAACTTTTTCCATCCTAATTCTGCAAAACTACACTCTCTCTACTAATTTCTAACACAGTTAAGCTTATTTCTGCTATTTCAGATAATATTCAGCTGTTTTTGCTATCTTTAGCTTTTTTCAGATAATTTCAACTTTATTTTGCTTATTTCTGCTTAGTTCAGATTTTTTCAGATTTCAGATTGTTTCAGATATTTCAGATTATTCACAATTATGCTATTTCTAATTACTTCAGATAATTTAAGCTTATTTCTGCTATTTTAGATAGTATTCAGCTGTTTATGATATCTTAAGCTTTTTTTAGATAATTTCAACTTTTTTTGCTTATTTCAGATTATTTCAGATTTCAGATTGTTTAAGATGTTTCAGATTATTCCCAATTAAGCTCTTACTAATTCCTGCTGCTAATTTAAGCTTATTTCTGCTATTTTAGATAATATTCAGCTGTTTTTGACCAATTTCAGCTGATGGCTGCCAACGCTACTTTCAAATGGTTATAACTCGACCATCTTTATACATAGAGAGCTGAAATTTGGTGAGGTTGTAGCTGAGGACATTATCTATCATGTATAGAATCCAAAAAAAAATCCAAGATGGCCGACAATGCAAAAAAGTAAAAATACTATAAAATGGTCAATTTTAGTGATATTGAGCTGAAACTTGGTGTAGTGATAGCTGAGAATGTTTCCTATCAAATGCTATATCAAAATCAAAAATCCAAGATGGCCGCCAACGCTACTTTCAAATGGCTTTAACTCAGCCATCATTATACATAGAGAGTCGAAATTTGGTGAGGTAGTAGCTGAGGACATTATCTATCATGTACGGAATCCAAATCAAAAATCCAAGATGGCCGACAAAGTAAAACATTAAAAAACTGTAAAAATTCAAGATGGCCGCCAACGCTACATTCAAATGGCTTTAACTCAGCCATCTTTATTCATAGAGAGCTGAAATTTGGTGAGGTTGTAGCTAAGGGAATCCTCTATCATGTACGGAATCCAAATCAAAAATCCAAGATGGCAGACAAAGCAAAACATTAAAAATACTGTAAAATCCAAGATGGCCACCAACGCTACTTTCAAATGGCTTTAACTTAGCCATTATTATACATAGAGAGCCGAAATTTGGTGAGGTTGTAGCTGAGGGAATCCTCTATCATGTACGGAATCCAAATCAAAAATCCAAGATGGCCGACAAAGCAAAACATTAAAAATACTGTAAAATCCAAGATGGCCAACAACGCTACTTTCAAATGGCTTTAAATCAGCCATATTTATTCATAGAGAGCCGAAATTTGGTGAGGTTGTAGCTATGGACATTCTTTATCATGCATTAGGTGAAGCGGCCATTTTGATTGAATATGCAAATTAGGTGAAGTGGCCATTTTGGTTCAATATACAAGGCAGTTAATTGCCTTGCGAAGTAAGTCAATGCATGTATTGTTACCATTTTGGTTCTACAATTTAAGTAGACAAGTTAGCCATTTTGATTTAATAAGCACATTAGGTAAAGCGGCCATTTTGATTAAACATTCAAGTCAAACGGCCATTTTGGCATTCACACATGCATTTTCTCAGGAAATGCAATCTAGTTGTGTGAATGCCAACAAGGCATTCACACTATAGAGATTGTCTTCCGGTTACTATCCTGATTCCGTACGTTTTTCGGCACGCTACTCCTCCTACAGTTTTTGTGCTATTGCAACAATTCATATATCAAAATGTTCAGCTCATTCAGGACATGATGGCTATGACTTTTGGTATTGGTGCAACTTTAGCTTTTTGAATTATTTAGCCTTTTCGGCCATTTTCTTCCCCATTGAAAATGAATGGAGCTAATTTTTCATCCTTGATATCTTTGGAACTCTTTAGAATATTTCACTACTCCTTTCACATTTTGGACCAGCTTAGCTTCCTTCAGCTACCTTGTACATTTTTTTAAAAATATTTCAGCTACTTTCAGCTAATTTCAGCTGTTTTTTCAACTGCTTTGCACTCTTTTCAGCTTTATGCAGCTTACTTCAACATTTTTGTACTTCTACTGACTTATTTCTGCTAATTTCAGATCATTATGCTCCTTTCAGATAATTTTTGAAAGATTAAGATATTTTAGCTATTTTAGCTACTATTTAGCTGTTTTATGATAATTTCAGCTTTTTCAGCTATTTCAACAATTTTTTTTAATCAATCCAACTTTTTTCAGCCTAATTCAGCAAAACCATGCTCTACCAACTTCCTTCTGGTAATTTAAGATTGTTTCTGCTTGTTTTAGCTGTTGTTCAGCTGTTTTTGGCCAATTTCAGCTTTATTCATATATTTTCAACTTTATTTTGCTTATTTCTACTTATTTCAGATTTTTTTCAATTTCAGATTGTTTCAGATACTTCATATTCTTCTGCTTTGTGTTTATTTCTGCTAGTTTCAGCTTCTTCTGCTATTTTAGCTACTATTAAGCTGTTTTTATGCTAATTTAGGCTTGTTTCAACACATTCCACATTATTTGAACTCATTTCAACTTTTTCCAGCCAAATTCTGCAAAAATGTACTCTCTCTACTAAGTTCTAAGACATTTAAGCTTCTTTCTGCTATTTCAGATAATATTCAGCTGTTTTTGCTATCTTAAGCTTTTTTCAGATAATTTCAACTTTATTTTGCTTATTTCTGCTTAGTTCAGATTTTTTCAGATTTCAGATAGTTTCAGATATTTTAGATTATTCAGATTATGCTGCTTTGTGCTTATTTCTGCTAGTTTCAGCTTCTTCTGCTATTTTAGCTACTATTAAGCTGTTTTTATGCTAATTTAGGCTTGTTTCAACAAATTCCACATTATTTGAACTCATTTCAACTTTTTCCATCCTAATTCTGCAAAACTACACTCTCTCTACTAATTTCTAACACAGTTAAGCTTATTTCTGCTATTTCAGATAATATTCAGCTGTTTTTGCTATCTTTAGCTTTTTTCAGATAATTTCAACTTTATTTTGCTTATTTCTGCTTAGTTCAGATTTTTTCAGATTTCAGATTGTTTCAGATATTTCAGATTATTCACAATTATGCTATTTCTAATTACTTCAGATAATTTAAGCTTATTTCTGCTATTTTAGATAGTATTCAGCTGTTTATGATATCTTAAGCTTTTTTTAGATAATTTCAACTTTTTTTGCTTATTTCAGATTATTTCAGATTTCAGATTGTTTAAGATGTTTCAGATTATTCCCAATTAAGCTCTTACTAATTCCTGCTGCTAATTTAAGCTTATTTCTGCTATTTTAGATAATATTCAGCTGTTTTTGACCAATTTCAGCTGATGGCTGCCAACGCTACTTTCAAATGGTTATAACTCGACCATCTTTATACATAGAGAGCTGAAATTTGGTGAGGTTGTAGCTGAGGACATTATCTATCATGTATAGAATCCAAAAAAAAATCCAAGATGGCCGACAATGCAAAAAAGTAAAAATACTATAAAATGGTCAATTTTAGTGATATTGAGCTGAAACTTGGTGTAGTGATAGCTGAGAATGTTTCCTATCAAATGCTATATCAAAATCAAAAATCCAAGATGGCCGCCAACGCTACTTTCAAATGGCTTTAACTCAGCCATCATTATACATAGAGAGTCGAAATTTGGTGAGGTAGTAGCTGAGGACATTATCTATCATGTACGGAATCCAAATCAAAAATCCAAGATGGCCGACAAAGTAAAACATTAAAAAACTGTAAAAATTCAAGATGGCCGCCAACGCTACATTCAAATGGCTTTAACTCAGCCATCTTTATTCATAGAGAGCTGAAATTTGGTGAGGTTGTAGCTAAGGGAATCCTCTATCATGTACGGAATCCAAATCAAAAATCCAAGATGGCAGACAAAGCAAAACATTAAAAATACTGTAAAATCCAAGATGGCCACCAACGCTACTTTCAAATGGCTTTAACTTAGCCATTATTATACATAGAGAGCCGAAATTTGGTGAGGTTGTAGCTGAGGGAATCCTCTATCATGTACGGAATCCAAATCAAAAATCCAAGATGGCCGACAAAGCAAAACATTAAAAATACTGTAAAATCCAAGATGGCCACAACGCTACTTTCAAATGGCTTTAAATCAGCCATATTTATTCATAGAGAGCCGAAATTTGGTGAGGTTGTAGCTATGGACATTCTTTATCATGCATTAGGTGAAGCGGCCATTTTGATTGAATATGCAAATTAGGTGAAGTGGCCATTTTGGTTCAATATACAAGGCAGTTAATTGCCTTGCGAAGTAAGTCAATGCATGTATTGTTACCATTTTGGTTCTACAATTTAAGTAGACAAGTTAGCCATTTTGATTTAATAAGCACATTAGGTAAAGCGGCCATTTTGATTAAACATTCAAGTCATAACGGCCATTTTGGCATTCACACATGCATTTTCTCAGGAAATGCAATCTAGTGTTACAATTACATCTGTTACTATCCTGATTCCGTACGTTTTTTGGCACGCTACTCCTCCTACAGTTTTTGTGCTATTTCAACAATTCATATATCAAAATGTTCAGCTCATTCAGGACATGATGGCTATGACTTTTGGTATTGGTGCAACTTTAGCTTTTTGAAATATTCAGCCTTTTCGGCCATTTTTTTCCCATTGAAAATGAATGGAGCTCAAATGAACTCAATGAGCTCATTTTACATCCTTGATATCTTTGGAACTCATTACAATATTTCACTACTCCTTTCACATTTTGGACCAACTCAACTTCCTTCAGCTACCTTGTACATTTTTTAAAAATATTTCGGCTACTTTCAGCTAATTTCAACTGTTTCTACAACGACTTTGCGATCTTTTCAGCTTAATGCAGCTTACTTCAACATTGTTGTACTTATACTGACTTATGATCATTATGCTCCTTTCAGCAAATTTTTGAAAGATTAAGATATTTTTGCTATTTTAGCTACTATTTAGCTGTTTATGCAAATTTCAGCTTTTTCAGCTATTTCAACAATTTTTTTTAATCAATCCAACTTTTTTCAGCCTAATTCAGCAAAACCATGTTCTACCAACTTCCTTCTGGTAATTTAAGATATTTTCTGCTTGTTTTAGCTGTTGTTCAGCTGTTTTTGACCAATTTCAGCTGATGGCTGCCAATGTTACTTTCAAATGGCTTTAACTCAGCCATCTTTATTCATAGAGAGCTGAAATTTGGTGAGGTTGTAGCTATGGACCATCTCTAACATACATTAGGTGAAGCAGCCATTTTGATTGAACATGCAAATTAGGTGAGGCCGCCATTTTGGTTCAATATACAAGGCAGTTACTTGCCTTGCAAAGTAAGTCAATGCATGTATTGTTGCCATTTTGGTTCTACAATTAAAGTAGGTGAGGTAGCCATTTTTATTTAATAAGCACATTAGGTAAAGCGGCCATTTTGATTGAACATGCAAGTTGGGTGAAGCGGCCATTTTGGCATTCACACATGCATTTTCTCAGGAAATGCAATCTAGTTGTGTGAATGCCACATAGGCATTCACACTATAGTGATTGTGTTTATATTTATTGTGTGAATGCCACATAGGCATTCACACTATAGAGATTGTCTTCCGGTTACTATCCTGATTCCGTACGTTTTTCGGCACGCTACTCCTCCTACAGTTTTTGTGCTATTGCAACAATTCATATATCAAAATGTTCAGCTCATTCAGGACATGATGGCTATGACTTTTGGTATTGGTGCAACTTTAGCTTTTTGAATTATTTAGCCTTTTCGGCCATTTTCTTCCCCATTGAAAATGAATGGAGCTAATTTTTCATCCTTGATATCTTTGGAACTCTTTAGAATATTTCACTACTCCTTTCACATTTTGGACCAGCTTAGCTTCCTTCAGCTACCTTGTACATTTTTTTAAAAATATTTCAGCTACTTTCAGCTAATTTCAGCTGTTTTTTCAACTGCTTTGCACTCTTTTCAGCTTTATGCAGCTTACTTCAACATTTTTGTACTTCTACTGACTTATTTCTGCTAATTTCAGATCATTATGCTCCTTTCAGATAATTTTTGAAAGATTAAGATATTTTAGCTATTTTAGCTACTATTTAGCTGTTTTATGATAATTTCAGCTTTTTCAGCTATTTCAACAATTTTTTTTAATCAATCCAACTTTTTTCAGCCTAATTCAGCAAAACCATGCTCTACCAACTTCCTTCTGGTAATTTAAGATTGTTTCTGCTTGTTTTAGCTGTTGTTCAGCTGTTTTTGTTCTATAATCCTGTATGATATTTATGTGTTAGGACGTGTATATTTGTGTAGTAAGTGTGTGTTTGTGTTTGTTTTCAGTCTACCTCGACCAGTACAACAACATGTTTGTTGATGAGCAGAGAACAACACCATTTTCTGGCAGCCTGTATCGCAGTGCAGGGGATTTGTCCTGTTTGTACATTGATGCAAACCTCACTATGAAAGTTGAGCTTATCCAACCTGCACAGGACAGCACAGCTGGTAAGATTTAGTAGAAATAAGTTTTAATGCAAACCAAACCAATTACTGTATAATGAATTTAACAATACTGTGTTTTTTTCTTTTAAAATGATTTTTTCAGAGAACTGTGAAGACTCTCCATCATCCAGCAGCCACACAGAGTCCCCCATCCGTGTGAATGACAGTTTTAATAAAGAACAGACACTGTTCTTGATTGAACACATGCGTGAGAATGTAAAAGACAATGGTGAACTCCCAAGAAACCTGTCCGAGCTGAATGCCCCTCTGCGAAAGGTAAAA
>JBBPBX010111185.1:0-10765 GCA_038048925.1 Garcialebias charrua | reverse complement strand
CTGTCCCTGCTGCTGCTTCTACACCCGTTGGTGATGCAAGGTCTGACCTCAGCCAACTTGTTTCTACTGAGGCTCTTAGTGGGGTGATTGCTGATTTAGCCAAGCAGATTGGGGATGCCATTACGACAAACCTGAGTGGCCTAAACCCACAAAACCAGTCTCAGGTTGCTGACAGCCAACCCAGCATCCCGGCCGATCAGTCACAAATGAAGGTTGTTGTTCAGTCTGACATCAGAGCACCACCATATTTTAAAGGTGATCACACTGATACTTTCCCCATCCAGGAATGGGAGGGTTTGATGAGATGTTATCTGTCAAGAATAAAATGTGTGAACCCTGTAGAAATGTGTGAAATCATCACATCCAGACTTACTGGGAAAGCCAGAGATGTGGTCCAGGTGTCACTCCGCTGCCGGCCTCAGTCATGTAGTGACAAGTTAGTTTCTACTGTTTTTGATATTCTGAAACGCAACTTTGGTGAGCTGATCTTCTCCAATTTGCCAATGAGAGACTTTTATAACATCCTGCCTGCTGATGGAGAGACAGCCATGGACTACTGGATCAGACTGAACAAGTCTATTGAAGCAGCTGATGAGTGTTTGCGTAGAAGGGGGAAGCAGGTGGAGGATCCAGGAGCTGAAGTTGTTACCATGTTCATCAACCACTGTCCTGATCCTGGTCTAGCTCTTTCCTTCCAGCTGAAACCTGTTGAGGAGTGGACTGCTACTGAGGTCCAGGGTCGCCTTGATAACCATGTTGTGAGTCTCAGGAGACCGATGGTTAGTACGAACAAGGCTGTTGGTTCATCTACAGGCCCTGTGGTTCTCTCCTGTCTCCCTCAGCTTGGTACTCAATCACCCACTGCTGCGTCGCCAGCCGATGCAACACCGTTTGCTGTCCATTTTACCCAGGCTGCTTTAGCGTGTGATCATTCTTCAGCTTCAGGTCCCTTGTATCAGCAGCCACAACAGCATGTTGCTCCACAATCTACACCCTTTCAGACTGCAGGTCCATCCAAGCCAACTTTTTCCCCCAGTTCAGGAGTTGAACCACCTCATCAGATGGCAGAGATGTTTGATAAAGTTCTGTCTTTGTGTGCAGCTTCTCTTGCTACGAAACAACATGGTCAACATATGGGGAGTTACACACGTGGTTCTAAACGTCCTCAACAAGCCCCATGCAGAGTTTGTTGCTCTGAGGAGCATACAACACACTCGCACTGCAGGCTGTTCAGATTGTGTCTCAATTGCTTCAGCTCAGGGCACATTAAAAGGAATTGTCCTCAGCCTGCCCATCACGCACCTCAGCCATCCTCCCAGTACCCTAATTTAAACTAGAGAGCCTGTGCGATGAGAGGGGCAGCATGGGCAGTATGGATAATACCCTCACAAATACACTAGATGCACACTCTGTTTACACCGAATGTTGTAATGCTTCACCTGGAGACAGTGAAGTGGTTTTCTTGGGGTCACAGAGAGTTCAGAGGGCTAGTGATTTGTTTTATGCCTCAGTTTCAGTGAGTGAACGATCTACACTGAGGGGTATGTTGGACTCTGGGAGTATGTCATGCACATTGAGCGTGGAGGCAGAGAACAAGCTAAGAGCCGCGGGTGTTGATTTGATCCCTCTTGCAGTCCCAGCGAATGTGGTGCTCGTTGGGTGTGGTGGCCTTCTCACGCAGCCTCGATGCATCTATGAGTTGAACATTGAGATCTATGGTTTCAAATTTACAGTACCAACATTTTTGATACCTGGCCAACATGATGAATTCATCATTGGTAGCAATGTGCTCCGGCCCCTTATTAAAAAAATGAAAACTGACCCGGGGTACTGGGAACTCATTACATCAAACACTGCAAACCCAGAGTGTGAAGAGTTTTTGCAGCTGCTGAGTTGTGTTTCTCGGTGGTCAAACTCTACTTTACCTGACAAGATTGGAACAGTCAGGCTCAGACAGGCTGTCACCCTCCTTCCTCATCGGGAGTATGTGGTCTGGGGAAAGCTTCCATCCACTGCACCCCTGTCGTTAGGGGGCACTGTGATCGTGGAGCCGTCCTCTGCTCGTTCCACCCCAAAAAACATTTTGGTGGGTCGTGTAGTAACACCCATGTGGGGGGACCATTGGGTCCCTATGAAGATTCTCAATCCTACAAACAAACCTCTGGTACTGCGCCGCAATGCTAAAATTGCTGATGTCTTCCCATGTGTTGCTGTGGAGGACTTTGCGTTCAGTCAGGGGAGATCTGAAGTGCACTGCAATCATTCTGCAGTTGCAACAAGCTCATCACATCACAGTACTGATCCAGTGCAGATGCTGAGAGACTGTGGTCTACATGACATCGACATAGAGAGCTGTGAGGTATCAGGCGAGTCTAAAAGAAGGCTGGCTGAACTTGTGGTTTCTTACCAGGATGTGTTCTCCAGGGGAAAACTGGATTGCGGTGAGGCTAGAGATTTTGTCCATCGCATTCACTTGACTGATGAGAAACCATTTCGTTTGCCTTATCGACGCATCCCACCAGCACATTACCAGCAGTTGAGGGAGGTCTTGTCTGAGATGGAGATGAAGGGCATCATAAGGAAGTCTATTAGTGAATATGCTTCCCCGCTTGTTATGGTGTGGAAAAAGTCTGGGGACATGAGGATATGCACTGACTTCCGCTGGCTTAATGCTAAGACCGTTAAGGATGCCCATCCATTACCCCATCAGTCTGACTGCCTTGCTGCTCTTGGTGGGAATGCTCTTTTCAGCACCATGGACTTGACCTCTGGATTCTACAACATCCCCCTCCATGAGTCCGACAAACATTATACAGCTTTTACCACGCCGCTTGGACTTTACGAGTACAATCGGCTCCCGCAAGGTCTATGTAACAGCCCAGCTTCCTTCATGAGAATGATGCTTAACGTTTTTGGTGACTTGAACTTTTCCAGCCTCCTCTGTTATCTAGACGACCTGTTGGTGTTTGCACCTTCTGAGGAGGAATCGTTAAAGAGGCTGGAGGTTGTTTTCTGCCGTCTGAGAGCTAACAACTTGAAGCTGTCCCAGAAAAAGTGTCACTTTCTCAGGAGGTCTGTGAGGTTTTTGGGCCATGTTGTGGAGGCTGGTGGTGTTTCTGTTGATCAGGAGAAGGTGAAAGTCATTTCTAGTTTTGACAAAAAGGACCTCATGAAGGAGGATGGCTGTACTCCGTGCCAGAAGAAGGTGAGGTCGTTCTTGGGCATGGTGCTATTCTATCAGCACTTTATTCCAGCTTGTTCCCGCATTGCAAAGCCACTTTACGCACTCACCGCAGGTCAGAAACGTAGAGTGAAGGGCAAAGGACACGGGAAGGCTGGAACTTTTCGTGTCCTGACTCCCCAGGACTGGACTCCAGCTTGTGAGAAAGCGTTTGGAGACCTTAAAGCTGCACTCCTTGATTGTGTGGTGCTAGCACATCCTGATTTTGAGAGGCCATTTATTCTCTCAACTGATGCTTCATTGGATGGGCTCGGTGCTGTTTTGTCACAGGTCCCGGCTGATGGAGAGATTGCTAGACCTGTTGCTTTTGCCAGCAAGTCTCTCAGCCGCAGTCAGGCCAACTATCCTGCACACAGGCTTGAGTTCCTGGCCTTAAAATGGGCTGTGTGTGATAAGTTCAGCCACTGGCTGAAGGGTCACAGGTTTACTGTGTGGACGGATAATAATCCTCTCACATATATCCTGACCAAGCCCAAACTGGATGCCTGTGAACAACGCTGGGTCTCTAAGCTTGCCCCGTACAACTTTGAGATCAGGTATGTTCCAGGGAGACAGAATGTGGTGGCAGATGCCTTGAGCAGAGCCCCTTTTGTGAAGCCCTTGGCTGATCGCCTTCTGTCAGAGCCTTGTCAGGAACTTTTGGAACAAGTCTGTGAGCTTCCTGATCACGCTGTGCAGGATGTTTTCCGTTTGACCTGCCAGCTTCAATCAGTGGACAGCTCTTCTTCCGTTATAACTGACACATCCATGACCTGTGACGAGGTCTCCTCTCTTTTGTCATCTGTCTGCAGTGGGGATGCCGGTCAGACTCAGCATGCAGCATCTTTAGCTGACCATCTGGGCATGATAATCCCACACACCACAGACCCATCAACAGCGCTTTGTCTGTCTGACCTCGTCTCCCACCAGAGAAACGACCCTGTTGTTTCCAGAGTTGTCTTCTATGTTGAGCGGGGACGCCGTCCGTCAAGGCGGGAACGCTTTGGTGAAAACCAACTGGCTTTAAAAGTTCTGAAGCAATGGGACAAACTAACATTGCTGAATGGTGTCCTTTACCGTGTCATAAAAGACCCTGTGAAAAAAGGTAAACGATTCCAGTTCGTGGTCCCTGATGCTTTGAAGTCTGTGGTTTTGACTGGTGTCCATGATAATGCAGGTCATCAGGGCCAGCCACGAACATTCTCCTTGGCTCGCCATCGCTTCTTTTGGCATGACATGGAAAGGGATGTGCGGGATTTTGTGAGAAAATGTCCCAGATGTGTCCTCAGCAAAACCCCAGAGCCTGCTGTGAGAGCCCCTCTGGAGAACATCAGAACCAGTGCTCCGATGGAGCTGGTGTGCATTGATTTCTGGTCGGCTGAGGACAGCAACAACAAGTCTGTGGATGTTCTGGTGATCACAGATCACTTCACAAAATTAGCACATGCGTTCCCGTGTCAGGACCAAACCGCTAAAAGGGTTGCGAAGAAGTTATGGGATGGGTTTTTCTGCGTTTATGGTTTCCCTCAGCGCATTCACTCTGATCAGGGTGCAAATTTTGAGAGTGAGCTGCTAGCTGAGCTTTTGGAGCTGAGTGGCGTCAGTAAATCGCGCACCTCACCCTACCACCCAATGGGTAACGGGACTGCAGAGAGATTCAATCGCACCCTAGGCAATATGTTAAGATCTCTTCCTCCGCGTTCGAAGCACAAATGGCCTCAGATGATCCAGTCTCTGACTTTCGCTTATAACTGCACAGTTCATGAGACCACTGGCTTTGCGCCATTTTACCTGATGTTTGGGAGGATTCCCAGGCTACCTGTTGACCTTGTTTTTCGGAACGTTCTTCACGATGATGCCATTTGCGACTACCACTCTTATGTCAAATCATTGGTTGAAGATCTGCGTTCTGCCATGTTAATGGCTGAAAAGAGCACCAGTGCAGAGCAGAAACATCAATGTGACCAGTACAACAAGAGAGCCAAGGGTCACCCTCTGTCAGTTGGAGATCAGGTTCTGGTGGCGAACAAGGGAGCCAGAGGAAAGCGGAAGCTTTCTGATAAATGGGAGCCTGTGATGTACACGGTGGTTGCATCCAAACCTGCTCTCCACATTTACCGAATTAGAGATCGGCATGGCAATGAGCGTGTGGTGCATCGCAACCTCCTTCTTGATGTGAACTTTTTACCTGTGGGAATGACCCTGGACAGCAATGAGAACCGCCATGCTGACAGTGTGGTTGGAGTTCCTCCGGTTTCTGACCTACACGAAACAGAATGTTTTAGCGAGGCTCCTAGTGCTGTTCTTGCTGAGTCTTCCCTACCAGACTCCCTGTCCTGCAGTGATGGGGAGGACCGTACTGCATCATGGGTTCAGGATGTGTCCTCGGCTCCATCAGTTGTAAATAATGACCTGCCTCATGACTCAGAGAACTCCTCTATGGACACTGGAGTACTGGCGACTGCTGGTTCCTTACCTCATCTTCCTGACGATGTTAGTGTTGCTCATCCTCCAGACAGTGTGGGAGGGGATGTTGTTCACCGCCTAACTTCGCGTTTTGGGAGGGTTATTAGACCAGTCTGTCGCTTGATAGAATCCATGGCTGTCATTGAGGCATTGTATAACAAGGATATGGTTCAACCTGTTATTGATGTGTGAGTTTCCAAATTTTTGTGTATGATTCCTGCCATTGACTAGGATCATTTATTTTATTTTTTTATTTTATTTGGGTTTGCATAAGCTTCAGTAACATATGTGTTCTTTCTGTATAAGGGGGGGTGTAAAAGGCACCTCTTGTTGTCCAGGGGATACCATGAGAACGATCTCTGGTCTCCTGACCCTATTGTAGGGTAGCTGTTATGTTGATGTATTACTTTGTTAAAGAACACAAAATATTTGTACTGGTACTGTCTGACACTGTTTTTTTATTTTTGTGTAATTCTAGGGGGGTAAATGTAACCTGGTTGTACTTCTCTTTTGTTATAATTACACAAAAAGTATTTTTGTATTGTTGTATTATTGTATTATTACCTGACTGAAACACCACTGTCATTATTTCAGCCGTGTTACTTTAAGATCAGAAGCCCCTCCCTTTTATTTCTTCTTCTGTGGTTTTGTCTTTAAATTGGTTGTACCCCTGGGATTCTCCCCTTTTGTCACGTTGTCTTGTGGGGAGAGGTACGTGCTGTTTATTTGTCATGTAAATATATTCAGTTTATTTATAGATTTATTAAGTTAATTTTCATGCATTTTTGTTTTGTATAGACTTGGAGCAGGGCAGTCGGTAACACGGTGTTGTGTGTGTGTTATTCCACCAGGTATGTTTTATAAGAATGTTTATTCAGCCCTTTTGTCACGTTGTCTTGTGGGGAGAGACTTGGAGCAGGGCAGTCGGTAACACGGTGTTGTGTGTGTGTTATTCCACCAGAATAAACCGCTATCCTGACTAAAGATAAACCGTGTCACGGTCTGATCAATAAATCCATAAAACCAGCACAACGCAGGAAGGATCCGGTTACACTTGTCTAGACATTTCACTAAATTCTTTAGTTTGTAGCAGGTCGCTTTTGTAAATGAGCCCTCGAGGCTCAATGAGATTTACCTGACTAAATAAAAGGTTGAATGAATGAATGACTAGACAAAGAATAAATAACAATGTTGCATTCGCGTGTAGTCGGATGTCCCATGAAGAAACACGGTTTTTAATTTTAAACTCACTTTGAAAGTAATTTTCATTAATTTATCATTTTGTTTGCTAAAAACTAACATAGTTGAATGATACAAGATATATATGTTGTGTCACTATATGCTGCTCATGCTGACTCATCATTAATTGCTCGCGCTTATATAGTTTTACCCATAGATATAAACATCTATGTATATATCTATGGTTTTACCGGCTCTGACTGTCGCTTGCGCCAACTGCACCTGAACGTAACATCCGCCTTGACGTAACATACGTGGAAGGGGGGCATGACAACTGTGACAAACTACCTACCACACGCATTACTGCTCGACTGAAAAACAAGCACAAATAAGCGACTCAATGTCCACGAGAAGCCCAAAAAAACGCCACAAGCGGCTGATCAAATTTGAAAGCAACTCCAGGGAAAAACAAGCCCAATGCCGCTTGAAATAAGCGGACTTGGCAACTATGTCCACCGGCGCGGAGTGAACCTGCAGAGCCTGAAGACGCTGCCCCGGCTGAAGACGCTGCCCTGGGTCCTAGCGCCCGTCAGTTTACAGGCTGCAGTTACTACCAGAATTGGCTTGGTGAACGCCAGGTCTGTAACAAACAAAACCTTCATCCTGCGGGACTTTTTCACTTCCCATCATTTGGATTTATTCTGCATCACAGAGACCTGGGTCGAGGCTGATGACTCCAGTGTTTTTGTTGAACTTTTACCAGACGGCTGCTCTTATCTGAGCTCCCCTCGGATGTCAGGCCGTGGAGGAGGAACAGCAGTGGTTTATAAAAACAGTTTTAAATGCAAGCAGTGCACTGCACCACCTTCTTTCTCCAGCTTTGAGGTGACTTTATTTGAGGTGGGTCGCTCACACCCCGTGCTGTGCGCTGTTATCTACAGAGCCCCCAAATATAATAAGGATTTTTTGAATGACTTTTCTGATTTCCTGACTGGAATAATGATAAACCACGATGCAGTCCTTATTGTTGGGGATTTTAACATACATGTATGCTGTCCAGAGAAACCACTGGTGAAGGACTTTCTGAGCCTCACTGACTCTTTTAACCTGGTTCAGTGGGTGGCTGGTCCCACGCATGAACATGGACACACATTGGACCTGGTTCTCTCTCACGGCTTGTCTGTGACCGACCTGGAACTTTATGATAATGTTATTTCTGACCATAGGCCTGTTTTATTTGATGTTGGTTTGTCCTGTGCTCCAGTTAAAAACTACGTTCCTGCCCAGCGACGTAGAGTTTTTAAACCTTCCACTGCTTGTCAGTTCTCTGCTGCCTTTGAACAGCTCTGTGCTCCATCTGACTCTGCTGCTGACACCGATCAGCTGAGCTCCTGGTTTGACGCCTCCTGTCAAACCATTTTGGACTCTGTGGCACCATTTAAACTGGTGCAACCTAAAGCCAGATCTGAACCCTGGTTCAATGAAAAAACTCTTGCAGCCAGACAGGAGTGCCGCAGAGCTGAACGGAGATGGAAAAAGGATAAACTGGAGGTTTCATTTCACATTTTAAAGGACTGTCAACGTCAGTACCAGAACATTGTTAAAGAGGCCAAAAAACAATACTTGTCAGACATTATCACGTCCAATCACAACAACCTGCGTGTCCTTTTTGAAACTATTGACTCTGTCCTGAAGGCCCCACAACCTGTCTGCCATGAAGCCTCAACTGAACTCTGTAATGACTTCCTGCAGTTTTTTATAAATAAGGTTGTTACCACAAGGGCCCTTATTTCAGCCCCTGCTTTTGACCCCTCCTGCTTGGTCCCCTGCCTGGCTGTGTTCGATAGATTTGAACCAGTGACTCTGACCCTTTTAGAGGATGTGGTTGGCCATATTAAGCCATCAGGTTCCCCTCGTGACCTTGTCCCCCCTCGTCTGTTAAAAGAGGTTTTTTCCAGCATCAGGCAGGTGATCCTTGCTGTTATCAATAGCAGTCTGTCCTCAGGTGTTGTGCCAATAAGTTTTAAACATGCGGTGGTGCAGCCCCTGCTTAAAAAGCCCAGCCTAGACCAATCTGTCTTGGCTAATTTTAGGCCCATCTCCAAGCTGCCTTTTATTTCAAAAATTTTAGAAAAAATTGTGTATTCACAGGTGAAATGTTTTCTGGACGAGCACAACATAATGGAGGTTTTTCAGTCTGGCTTCAAAACTCGCCACAGCACAGAATCAGCTCTAGTCAGAGTTTTTAATGATATTCTTATGGCCAATGATTCTGGTGAACATGTGGTTCTTGTCTTGCTCGACCTAACCGCTGCCTTTGACACAGTGGACCATAACGTTTTAATATCACGTTTACAGCACCAAGTGGGTATCTGTGGTACTGCACTGAGCTGGTTTAGGTCCTATCTGGCAGACAGAACCATGTCTGTGAACATAGCTGGTTCTGAATCCTCCACTGCTCCTCTGTGTTTTGGGGTTCCACAGGGCTCCATTTTAGGTCCCCTGCTTTTCTCCCTTTACCTACTTCCATTGGGATCAATCCTCAGAAAGCATGGGATCTTTTTTCATTGTTACGCCGATGATAGTCAGATCTATATGCCACTAAAAAAGAAAGATGCCTCCTCAATCAGGCCACTTCTGTTGTGTCTTGAAGACATCAAAGCTTGGATGTCTTTAAACTTTTTAAATTTTAATGAAAAGAAAACAGAAGTGATGGTGTTTGGTCCTAGTGGCTCTTGTGAACCTTGCCCTGTTGATCTTGGCCCTCTGGCACCACATGTAAAGAAAACAGTTTCTAACTTGGGTTTTAAAATGGACAGTGATTTTAAATTAGATTCCCAGATTGGAGCGGTGGTCAAGACCAGTTTTTATCACCTCAGACAGCTGGCTAAGGTAAAGTCCATCCTTACACAGCAGCAGCTGGAAACAGTAATCCATGCCTTCATCACCTCTCGGCTGGATTACTGTAACGCTCTTTACCTTGGAGTCAGCCAGTCCTCCCTCAGACGTCTCCAGTTGGTCCAGAACGCTGCTGCTCGGCTTCTAACTGGAGTTCATAAGAGGGAGCACATCACCCCCACTCTGGCTTCACTCCACTGGCTGCCTGTTCATTTTAGAGTTCATTTTAAGATTCTTTTATTTGTTTTTAAGAGTTTAAATGGTCTTGCTCCATCCTACCTCTCTGAGCTGCTTCACCCATACTCTCCTGCTCGGTGCCTCAGATCAGCTGATCAGCTGCTTCTGGAGGTGCCGAGGTCCAAACGGAGGCTCAGAGGGGACAGAGCTTTTTCTGTTGCTGCTCCAAAACTGTGGAACGATCTCCCTCTTCCCGTCAGACAAGCTCCTTCACTGTCCAGTTTTAAAACTCTTCTAAAAACACATTTTTACTCACTGGCTTTTAGCACAGACTGATTTTGTTCTGCACTGTTTTTATTGTTTTTATTGTTTTAACAACTGTTTTATTTTTATGTGTTTAAATGTTCTTGATTTTATGTACAGCACTTTGTTGCAGCTGTGGTTGTTTTAAAGGGCTCTATAAATAAAGTATTATTATTATAATAATAATAATAATTATTATTATTATAAATATTTGTATTTTAATTTGAAATGGAGGACAACCAGAAAAGGTGATGCTCTGCATTACATACTTGCTGTTCACTGATAGTTTACTGAATATATTCACATAAGCATTGAATACTCAAACACACCAGCTTTTTCGTTATAGTAAATTTATTTACAAATGTATACATATATAAAGCAGAACTGAATTCTTCCAGTCTTATTTGCATTCAATTGGGAGTAGTCAAAAATATCCAAAAATTATATGTCAGGGTCACTGCTGCTTATAGCAAAAGCAATCTTTTGGAGTGAAGATATTTTCACATGTTCAATACAATGGCT